>VYZW01039753.1:22373-62735 GCA_013401315.1 Balaeniceps rex | reverse complement strand
GAGTCATGAAGAAAAAGCTGGGTGGAGTGGGAGAGCGGGCGAAGCAAGACCTAATTCAAGAAACCACCAAATACAAGCTTTAACTCAACCAAATGCTTGTATGTTCCCTTTTCAGGAAAGTGAGGGAGAGAAAAGAGGACAGGAGGCTAAACAGAATTGAAACTGGCAAAAAGTCAGTTTTCCAAACAAATCTTTATGTAATAAGCTGTTTCAAAACCTCTGCTGGATTAATCGACCTGGAAAGACATTGTTTTAAGGAAACCCTTCCCTGGCTGAGGCTTTGAATTTCAAGCTCCAGCCAAGGAGGAGGGGGTGGGTGGGGGGGAAGTGGCTCTTTTTTTGGAAATTCAGAGAAGAAAGGTTATCACTGTTTTGCAAGGATGAGTTAGCCTGTATTTTGTTGTCTTTCAACACCACATTTGTTTTCATATTCACTTATTACAACTGACTGCGTATTTCCTCAGGAGTTTCAATTCATCAGATGTTCTCAGAGAAGCTACAGCGGTCAGCACAAAATGAACTGATTTCTTAAATTGCCAGAACAACAGTCACCACAGGTGAAAGACTTTGTATATACAAATAATTATTCTTCAAATCTTACAAACCATCTTCTGAAAATACTTCTGCTTAGTTAAACTCTTGGGATGGTAGAGAGGAAAGACACTTGCTCCTAAGACCATGCCTGCAGGCAGGTGGGCTTCCATTTTTTCTATGAATTTGGCTGCACCCAGAGGTTCAGCTTTGGTGGCTCCTTTCAAAGTGTTCACGTGTTAAATTGCCATTGTGCAATCTCTTGCATAAACATCGCTAAAATTGCAACTGCTGGTAAGGCTACCAAACAATCTCATTGAAGAAGTTTAAGAAGAAAAAAGTTATTTTGTTTCTGTCTAAGGGTTTTTGTTTGTTTTTCTGGGGTAAGGAGGATGTTTGACAATTTTAGAATGATCTTGTCTCGCATGAAGTACAACATGCCATAAAGCATGTCATTGGTTTTATCAAAACCATTTCTTTATTATGGTCATCACAACACACAGGCCACTGCTGGCTTATTAATTTCAGGTTAAGTAGTTTTAAATACAGGATAGCAGCCACATCTAGTGGAACATTTAGTTTCTTTTGTTCTTACTCCTGTTGTTTAAAAAACAAAACAGGAACTAAATCATATAATATCTGTAATATTTGTGTATGAAACAGCATACATGAAACAAAAACAAGTGATGAAGCTCTATAAATGCGGGTAAAAATCTTTTATCTTTTAGTATTACTAACACAGTTATTTTCAAAGAGAGACTAATCTGGAAATGGAGACTACCAGTATTTTACTGAATTTATTCTATACCAAGAATACTGCTTTTGTTAAGCTTTAAAAAACCAACCCCCCCAAACCCTAAAAGATACTTTAACAGAAGAAAAATGTTTAACTGTTCCTTGTTAAATATTTATAATGAATTGTATCAACAAGGCGCAAGCAATTTAAAAATAGCAATGTCTGACACCTAATATTCAAGCTGACTTCTAATGAATTCATGTCTGTTCCTTGATCAATACCAATAAACCATTAAATTCTCAGCAACCTCTGCCCATATACAGGAGGAGACAGCAATTAGCAGATTTCAGGAGCTGTTGGTCGACTGGAGAAAGAAAGAACAGTATCCCAGAAAACGGCCAACGTGCCAGATTCACCAATATATTTTGTAGCCCAATGAATGCATGAGTGCAAGGAGGAGGTTTTGCGGGGTGCCCACCTCCCACAAAAGCCAAGAAGTTAAATACCCCGTGGTCTTCTCAGATGTACTGAACTGAGTCAGGTGCCTATTCATAGCTGTAAGAATCAATTACTTTCCTTTGTCAGCTGGTCTGACTGCCCTGCTGCTGTAGGTTAAACTGCAACACTTGAGCTGGTATTGCCATCGAAATAAAACGGCTTCATCCACCTCCCTCGCTCTCTGGCTTTGGCATCACAGGGCTGCTCCCTCCCCCCACGACCACTGCTATGACACAAGGATTTGGAGGCCAGATGGTGAATCGTATCAAAAAAATCCTCCCGTTGAAAAACAATCCTTTTCCTGTATTTTTCCCCGGTGGCAGTTGCTGGTTTACATGCACATAAAACTACATGGTTGGTTACAAAGCTTTTGGGTGGACTAATAATCCCCCCGTCCCCTCCGCCCCAGTTGAGCAACTTGTTGAGAAGCAAACCAACTTAAGGACCGATTCCTGGTTTATTTTTATTAAAGTTCAGCTGGGAAATAAAAACCTGAACTTTCAAGTGCAAACCCAAACATTCTAGTTAAAAGAAGTGCAAATACTTGACTGGATGTACAGCGGCAAAGTTGTACGTATTTCAACAGAGCTAAACTAATTCATGCCAGCTAAGGATCTAGCCTTGCAAGAGCAGGCAGGCAGAAAAGCAGCAGATCCTCACTGAAGTCGGTGAGAGCTGCATTCATCTTGGAAGGGAGCAAAATAACTTTACCCATAAAGGGTAAGACATTATTAGTAACAAAATTCTTCGCATTCTTTTCACAAAAAGATGTTTCATATTGCAAAATGATATCCTAACAAACCAGCCTTAGATGGTTGGATTGAGTCTGCACAGTGCAATGCCAAAAGATCACACGTTCTCCTGATCAAGCAAAAATCAGAGTAGGACAAGTTGTCCAGTCCAGATTGGATTATTTGGTCTAAAAATAAAGCTCCTGAACACCAATTTTATGCTAGTACGAAACAACTCAGATGACAACTGCCCATTTCTTTTACTATAAAGCAGGCTTAGTACCTCCACATTACAATTTCCCAGCTCTTTCATTACAAGACCCTACTGTAATTGCTATGTACGTCAAGTTTAAACCACTTGGACTGAAGTGGTTTATATTTCCAGGCTCTTTCAGCCTCAGATTCATTTTTTTGAAGGGAAGAAGGGGCACCACAATCTCAGCTAAAGCAATGAAGCTATATCAAAGACTGAGGCTATGGAAAAAATGTTTTTGTTACTTTAAAAAAAAAAAAAAAATCACAAAAAAATTTCAGATGGTTTCTTCTTTGGAAAGGACTAGCATCTCCAAGCCTTGGAACTGGGACTTGAAGTTTGGCAGGAGATGGTATTTGTGTCAGTAATATGCCTTTTGCCAACTTCCAAGAAAACATCCCAAATTTGGCCAACAACTATACGCCTTTGAAGAATCTTAATTTTGTACACGCTCAGCAAACATTTTATAGAGTTTACAGCTGAAATTTAAGAACAATCTGTCCTCATTGAGTATTCCCAACTTCTAGCCTTCAGTTCATGCACCATTCCCTGTGTGTACAAGACCATGCTACGTCCCCTCACCACTCCTGCATGTGACCACCCGTGCAGCATGGGGAAGGAAGCGGTCCGATTCAAACGCAAAGGGGACAATTATTTAACAGGTCTGGAAGGGAATTTGGCAACCAAAGCAGAAACCCAGCCTGGGGAGGGATGGCAGCAGTATCTGTTGCATGATCGGCTGTTGATTTAGTGTTTAAAAACATTGTAGAATAACACAAAATACATCAATAGTAAAGAACATTAGGTTGTAAAGTTCAATACTCAGAGTAGGAAAATGCCAGGTTGTTTTTGCCTATATAATGGATATTATCTTTAGTTCTGTGATGATATACTACTTTGCCCCAGGACCTGAACTTGCAGTGAATCACGGTTGTGTAACGACAGAGTGCAGGAGCTTCGCTTCATTTGCTGCAAGACCAGAAAGGTCTGCAATGAGCAAAACAGAGTGTGTGTGTGGGGGGGGACAGGACAAGTTCAACTTTAGGCAGTTGAGTCTCAAACCAATCTTCATGCTAAGTAAAACCCAAGAGAACTGTACGCTATTTCTGCCTATATCATCAACAGACTTTAATTTCTCATCTTCTGGTTTGGCTGACTGGAAGTTTCTAGGGTCAGTTTTACAGTGCTGCTGAGCATCCCCAGCTGCAAGCTGCACGGAAAGCTCTACGACTGAAAAATAAGCCCACAGGTGTCTAAAACCAGACCTGACCTTAGTCTTGCTGCGCTTCGATTTCCCACATGCATGAGATAAATACAGACAGTGAAAATAAATTCCTTCAAGATCAGGAAGCACTCTAGTACTAGAGCAGCTAGCAGCAGAGATGCTCATATGGAAATTCTGTTTTCAGACAAGAGCTTGAATAGTGCAGCGTAGAAGCCCTGGGGCCACACACTGAAGATGAGGAGAAAATAAAATATTTAAAAGTTGCTCCTTCAGTGAGTGCTCAATGAGGCAGAGGATGTGTGTGTGGGGAGAATGGCATGCAATCATTTAGCTAAAGACTACATCATCTCACATATACATGTAAGAAAGCCAAATTAAGATTCCACAAACAGCTTTGTGATGTTCGCTGACAGAATTCTGAGTGTCAATTTTTCCAAGCATTATAATGTTTTTTCTCTCTCTTTTTTAAATTTTGCTTTCATTGTTGGTTTCATCCAAATAAAATTGCCAGTCCCCCAACAAATGGAATAAAACGGTCCTTTAAGATTTAATGATATTGGGTGCTGAAAGGTGATAAGGAAATCTGGCCTCACCACTGAAGAATACATTAGGCCTTCAAATATTCAGTTTTGCATCAGCTTTTAATTTCAAAGCCCAAACCTGATCTGTGAAGGAAGACTCAAATTTTGTAATGTCAATGGCCAAGTCTTAGAGCTTTCTACTTATAAAAGCAGTGGTCATTAGCAACTGTAAAGCTAATTCACTATGATTTTTCTGATTCTGTTTCTCAGACATTCATAAAACAAAATTATTCATTCATTTTGGACTTGAACTCCATGTGAAAGTTGTAGATTTGAAAACAAGCTAAGGAAAAAAATTAGGATTTTGCCATTTTGACTTGCAGCTCAAGTGTTAAAGCCTCAACTTTGTACATGTAAACTGTTTGCAATAAGAGTATATTCTTATTTGGGGCATTATAATATGAACTCAGTTGATGCTTCTAATTTTTTTAAATTAACCCTAACATAAACACTTGTCCTCAGCCATTCCAAAGATACTCAAACCTTTGTAATACACAGCACCGTGTAACACAGAGGTGAAAGATTGTGCCTCGCATGCCTCTGGCGGTACGTTTACTGCAGATTAAGGACTCCTGTCTTAGAGGAAGCTGAGTGGTGGCTGAACTAATCAAGTTCAACAGTAGATTAGAAAGAAGGAACGGGACTGAACTTGCAGCTCTGAGCTGAACCCTCTGTCACGACAAACAATTTGACAGGCACTGATCTAAATGCTTTGGGATTTGTATTTCAAAACTGAATAGCCATATGCTTTCCATTGAAACATGCCGAAGGCATCTGTAGTTTAACAGTTTCTGAAGTTTGTTTACCAGTGCATATTAATATACATTTAATAATTGCTTTAATACCCTCCTCCCTCACCCTCAAAGACTAACAGCTCCAAGAGAGCTTTAAAAGCTCTATACATAATCTAGGTTTGAACTTTTTATATATCCATGGACAATTCTGAAGTGAAGTAATACGAGCAGCATAAATAAACCACGCATACAGAGTCAGGATAAGCACTGCCATTTCTCAAGCAATCTGCAGCAGAAGGCTAAAGACAAATGCACCTTCTTTTTCAACTTTCTCCTCCTCCTCACTCCTCCTCAGTTTTTCTTCTACACTCAGTCACCACAAGTGAGTTTCCTATCTCCAGGTAACAGGCTGCCTCTCGGCTGAATTCGTGCTGGAGCTGTTCCCCCGAGGAAGCAGCGTGGTGCAGCTAACCCTGCACTTGGAGCATCCTCACCTCTGCCAGGCCAGTCCACACCCAACATTCCCACTCTCCTGGTAGGGAGCACCCCTTTTCGTTACTTCCACAAAGTTCTGGAAATAAGCTCGTCCTTGCACAATCTTGGCATTAACTATGCCTGCTTATCGCACTGATTCAACACTAGTCCCTTTAATCATTAAAAGCCATAACGTAGACGTGACACCCACCAAAGAATTAAATTAGCTTTTAAAAGGCTAACTTGTCTGATTGTTTCTAGACAAGACAATACCTATGAAGACCACGTTTTTACTGTGAATAAAGCATACATTAAAATATCTACCCAGGAAAAGACAATTTAAGAAGAAAGGCTCTATTTCAAGTGTGAATTTGCTGCTTTGTTCTATTCAAATGCAAAACACTGTTGTTGCTTATTATATTGCCACTTTCGATGTTGCTTAATCTACATAAAAATTAACTAGACTCTTCTTTAGCATGCATCAAGTATTCATGGTTAGCTATCTATGTATATTTAATATATTTCCATGTCACCATCCATTGCTAGATAATTAGTTCCTGGAACTCTTACTGTGTTTCAAACGGTGAAACATAAGATGTTCTTATTTAACATCAAGTTTCCATTCAACAGATGAGTAGCAATTTCCCACTCATCTTCACTTCTTCTGTGTTTGGATACTTTTTTCTGATGTTTTACACTGAAAGGGAATGCACATTTCAGTTACTGAAGAGACATCTCATAGGCATCCAGTCTAACCAAGTTAAATGAGCATTCAACACAGACAGAATGCTGGCTTTCTCCCACCCCCTTCATATCACCTTTTCTCCAAGTCATGCTACCTATCCCAACATACTGACATACGAGACAGTTACGCAGAGGAAGCCTCACTGAGATTTAGAATAAACACATTAATATCTACTTGAAACACCAGGATTTTAAACATTCTTGTACATAAACTTTATACAGTTTTTTTGTCTTGTACAACATATCCGACCACCTTGTCCAGTACAGTCAGTATGACATTTTCTACCAGCTTCAACAAGTGAGGGATTCTGCCAGAGATCTGAAGGCCAAAATGGCCACTTAAAATTACCTTAACCTAACCTTGCACCAAAGGCCACAGAAATTCCTGCAAAGGAACTTCTAACTTGTGATGAAATAAGACAGAACTGTTACAGAGAAAACAAAACAAAACAAAACAAAACAACAAAACCCCCACAAAACTGTAAGATGTTTCTGTTCTAACAGTACACTACGACTGGGGTATTTGCTACCTTTGCTGGTAGCTACTGCTACCCTAGCAGTAGCTAGGGCACAGGTTTGATAGCCGTCTCCCTCCCTGTTAAGATACTTAAAGCAGTTTGCAGTTCTGGGATTAAGTTCCACTCCCATCCGCTACTCTTGGGCTAGACACTTTGGACCAAATTTCATCTTTGGTTAGCAAGATGACTACCTGTTGCTTGTTTGCTAGTGGAGGCTTATTTGTTCTTCCTTTCCAGACTTGGTGTTGCAGTCATTTATTTCCAAGCCCAGACAAAAATTCACGGAAAAGCTACAGCTGGACACCTTACCCCAGGTCTCTGCACCCTGCCCAGCATGCCATTCAAGGTTCTGGCATGGACCTTCCTGTCCTTCACCGAGTTGTACTTACACATCCTCTGGCAGCTTTACTCAACGTGGATCTGCCTTCAAATCTGATAGATATGATCATTCAAGCACATAACCCACTCGAAGCAAATTCCTTTGAGAGCCACCAGCTGGCCGGCTGTCATCCAGAACACAAGTTTGGCAGGGGGTACCTTATTATTCACGACTGTTTATAAAACAGAGAGCAGCAACCCAAAGCTGCCTCCACCCTGTAACCTCCACCAGCCTCTGTTGGTAAACAAAGGGAAACGACTGAACTCAACCAACCTTACTCGTATTCACCTTAACTGAATTTCACTCAAAATGTCATATATGGGGTGCATTATTTATACCGAACAAAAAAAGGAACCAAATATCTCTCAGTAATGTTGAGTTGCAAATGTTATTATCACAAGGGTCTGCCGTGTGGCAAGAAATCTGATCCATCGTACGCTGGATTCAAATGCTATTGTACCAGGCATCGACACAGCTGGGGCTGCCTGGGGTGGAGGCTGACAGAGCAGAAGTCTCACAGAGGCTGCAGAAGGGTCCTTCTGCCAAGTACCTGATGTGGAGTGGCTTTGTTGAGGGAAGTTAGCAAAGCATCATGTTTGCCACGCTTGAGAGGGGGACTTATCCAATTTATGGCTTCTTTCAAGAGCTGAGCGTAATACACAGAAATGACTAGTGATTAATCGCACCATAGTCAGTGCCGGAGCAAGACTGTGGTGGAGAGTGAACAGAGGATAGAAAGAAGGAATGTCCAAAAGACAAAATCAGGAAGGCTTGAGTTTTCTTAATTCTCTTGAACTTCAGAGTTGACAGAGTTTCTTCCCTCTGCTCTCAGATGAAGACAAGGACAGAGTGACATAAGAGAGAAGGAACCTTAAAGAATTAACTCTGTCCTCTGCAGAATTGGTGAGGCCACTCGTGATACTCTTTTAGGCCTATCTGAGGCATAGGCATCAGGACATGCAGAGGACAGAACCACAGTAATTTAGTGAAGAAGGATTACATGAAAGTGTATTTGGAGTGTTTACTGCAGGGAGGTGTAGGAGGAGATCCTTCAAAAAAATCCTGACAGTGTTCTAACCAAGTATGTGGAAAAGACTAAGAATTTGGATGATCTTGAGCTATTGTGTAATAGTATGCATAGTAATGCACCTAAAAGATATTATTGGCTGATAAAGACGTAGCAGGGCATCAGGCTAAAATGTAAGCACATCATTCAGGATGGGGTATGCCAGCAAAGGTAGCAAATTCCAGAGTTGCTGTAGGCTGCCAGATGGTCACCTCCATTTTAGCAGAATTGCATATTCTGTTTCAAAGGCTGGACTAACTTGACCATTCTGATAAACACAAGTGCTCTGTGGTCTGCGGTGACAACAAGTATAAACTGCTTCCTTGTCTGTCCATTCATTGTCATCAACCTGCATCTGATGGCTTTCAATTAATCTCTCTCAGCTCCAAGGTTCTGCTGATAAGCATCAGCTCCTCTGGACCAGATTGCTTCAGTCTCGTTTTACCTTGGTTGATAAATCAGAACATTTGTGATCTTCATCTAAATTTGTCCACAACTATACAAATATAGTAGTTACTGCTCTTTGGTTTTGACCACAGTAGACTAATGTGGAAAAACAACAGAAAGAATAATTTATCTCATCTATGTCAGCATTTTGTTTCTCTTGTAACTTTAAGTAACTCCTCTGGTTTATTCCTATTTCACCAGGCTCCCTAGTGTATTTATCCGGTTCTGAACATTCTTTTGCATAATAAACACTGCTGAAAATAACATCTTATGAACTACAATAACAGCCTGAGAAAGATACTTTATCCCTACACTATACTAAAAACAGTTTCTGATAATAGTCATATTTAGATACTCTCCAACATTCACCAAACCTTTGCAAACACAAAATTTGCTTCCTCAAACCTTTTTTTCCCAGTGAGTAAGAATACCTGGTTCTCAGAGTTCATTGTAATGCTAATGAAAACCTTTTTCATACTGACTTAGTTGAAGGATATCCTGTCCTTCTGCTGCATTATTAATACCGCCAAACCACTGGAAAACTAAGTGCAAATGCCAATTCACTTAGTGCTATCATTCAGCTCTACAGAATTTTCCATTTTAGCTACAGCGTGTGCTGAGTAGCAGACAAAATATATTTTACATGCAGTTCTCAATAGCCTTTGTTTATCTTGTGACAAAAGCCTGACCAGCATAATGCTCATGTTCTTATTTGTTTATAATTGGTTTCTTAGTGTGTTTATTTTTTTTCAGAGAAAGATTTTTGTGAAGTGTCATACTTCTGGGATTAAAACTATGCTGGTATTCCTTTTCAAGATAACGGCTCTTGATTTTTGTCCGCATCAGACATACATACCAAATTCCATGGAGGAAAAGGTAACATGACATTTCTGCTCCATAAAGTAGAGGTACAATTTAGTAACAAAAGTCAGCAAAGAAACATATCACTTGAAAATTAGAAAAAAACTTTTGTGTTTTGTTTTTTTTTTTTTTTTAAGAGATTGAAATACGAGAGATAGAAGATGCTTATTATGTAACCATGTTCAAATACATTGTTTGATATAGCACCATTTCCTAAAGTGTACTCTGGACTATTCAGGGATATAAAACATATTATTGTATTTATAAGACACAGATTTGAGAATCTGCTGTCAGTATACATCTTCAAACCCCTCTTACTTCTTTCAGCTACCTCCACTACTTCCATCCTTCTGTATTTGCCACAATTCTTCTGTTAAATAAAGAAAATATTTTAGGAATGATTTTCTGGATAGCAAAATATTTTGGGAAAACAACGTTAAGATAATAACTGTAAAAGAATTTTTGAAAAACTTGAAAACTTTTGAAAATGAAAGCAACATTTCTGGAATTATAACCAGATACTCCCAAATTCCAGCTTTCTCATGGGAAGAAACTCAGTTCATTTCCTCAGGTTCACCCCTCTCGGGCTCTTCCAAAGAGCGTTGCGGATTATGGAACTTGCTTTATTCCTTCATAGCTTCTTGCATAATGGAACAACCTCAGAGCCCTGCCTGTAAAAGCTCTCCATTCCGACATGTTTTTTCTTTCTTTCATTTGAAAGGAAAAAGCATGAAATATATCGTTAAAAGTTTGTCATTCTAAGCAAAGGAAATAGCAGACTGACAAAACACAACATTTGTTCTCTCGCTCAAAAGCGTACACCACAAGAGGGCTGCATTCAGTCTCACTTTTTGAAATTCCTATTTCTCGGCATTTAGTTATGCAATCCGAACGTTCAACACTTTTCTTCTGTTTTACTTTGAAAAGATGCAGCACCTGATGAGGCTTTTTGAGTTGTAGGTCAAGACAGAGCATCCCGACAGTGAATCCTGGAATGTTTTCCAAGTGACCTGTACCTACTCAGTTGAGTTCCTCCTCTCTACCAGTGAAGAGGAGGTAATGGACCTCTAGCAAGAAGCCAGTGAAATCATTCTGAACAGTAACACTGCTACAATGGCTTGGGGATGCCCCAGAATATTTTGCAGACTGAGCAAGCTCACTTTGGTTGTATTCTGAACTAGCTGAAACCCATGTTGGCTTTGTTAGCAGTGTCTCTTCAATTTGGGTGTAAAGCAGCCCTAGTCTGGCCACGGTGCTTTCAGTCAGCTCAGAGGGAGTGGCAGAGTAAAATCATTCTGCTTGTAAAAAATCATGGGGGATATATCCCTGCTGCATAAATTCACAAAGGCTAAGTAAGATTTGTTTTCTCTAACTGTATTAACCAGGTTTTAGAATAGGATGCTCATCCTAGAGTTTGCCAAGTAAGACAGAAATCAGCCACCAAAGCTCCTCTACATGTACGCAGCTTAGTAGATACACAATATACCATACCTTACAGGAAAAAAACCCATCATGTGAGTCATAGCCTCATTATAATTCCATCAGCATTTGGCTGTTTGATTTTAATGAATTCTGTGCTGTCCGCTGCTGTCCAAACAAGACGACGTGAAAAAGAATATGCTGCTGGTTGATTACAACACGTGCCAGAATATAGAAAGGCACAAGACTAAAAGTCAAGAGAATTTATCCCTTCAAGGAGGAGAATAATCCTTTGAAAATGTTCTCTCCTAATGCACAACACTGCTGTTATAAATCAGAAATTATGTATATATTTTAAAATTGAGTGCATGCTTACGTGCGTGTCTCAGTGTGTAATGTCAACTGAATTCGTTAGCACCACAGGTAGCGTAAATCCTGATGAATCTCCACAGCCTCTCAGTATGGTTTGGAATGTTTTATTAACAGGTTTATTAAATATTTGCAATGCTGTGGACATGCGGAGTGCACTATTTGAGACAGCTGCAGCTTAACTGCTTCCTGCTTCAACAATGCTAATATACTAGCGAGATGGTCGCTTCGGATGTACAAAACCAAAATACCTGCCTCAAAAAGACACGGTCCTAGCAGACAGTATGTGAAGAATGGGAAAGAAAGAAGGAGCCATATAGCTGCTGAGCATATGTTTCATTTAATTCTCTGATCCATGCTACAAGAGCAGGAAAGCAAAGGGCTGACAGAAGAAGCCAGGGAGCTTTCAGGTCTTTTGGAAGGAATGCTTTTTTGGATAAGCAAAGGCAGAAGTAGGACTGGTTGAATCACAGTGGTGCTGCTGACAGGATGAACCTGGAGAGCACTCAGCAAAGAATCCTTCTGAGGGATGATTTTCCAAAAGCATCCAAGCAGATTTAAAGAACTCTAATTCTTACAGGGTTTTAAATGGGACTTATGTCCCTAAGGTCTGCCCTCTGTGTGTTTGGCTTTTCAACATCAGTACCCATAGCAACTTCCAGGCAACGCCAACATGCCATTGCTCACAAATTCCAAAGTGTCTGAAGCATTTTTGAAAACGTTTCTCTTCTTTTTATTTATTGCGCATGTTATGTTTTTCTCCTAATAGATGTCCTTATTGTCTGCGCGATGCCAGAAACCACCAGGACAGGCTGGCTCCTTTCAGAACAGCGCAGCGAAGGACCGGCGATCGGAACAAGCCAGCCAGAAGGTTGCTCAGGTCCCTGCTTCTGGAACTGTTTTATAATCACCAAGAGCACTCAGTTTTATTGTTATACTGCAAGGTCAACAATGACTACCAACGCAAACAAAATCACAGTTTTGCATGTGTCTAAATATAGATGATATGCATTTCAGAGATGCTTATTTTAAGATACGAGCATTAGCTTTTAACAGTATGAAATAAGATGAGGGAGAGACACTACCATATTGAATGCATATTAAAAACAGTTATCCAATTCTTAACTGGTAGCCATTCCACAAAAAAATGAATTTACGGGAAAATATATTCAAACCTTATATCTGTAATGTACTTTACTATAATAATTAATTCACATCATACAGCACTTCAAATAACTAACACGTCACACATGCAGAAAAGGGAAGCCTTTCCTACATCTACCAATGTTTGGTGAGAACACTGAGAGCCAAGACCTTATTTCCTGCCCTCCAGAATCCTGCAGTTCAGGAAAAGGTTGACAAAATAAGTCCCAAAGGCAGCAATATTTCAGATTACATATAAGGTGATGAATGAGGTGAATAGTTGAATTTATGCTGAAGTTTATGTTTTGATAAAAATCTATTTTAAAAAGTATATATACTCTACCACAATTTTTCCCAAGCTCCTCTGCCCTCTTATGTTTTTCATTTTTCATTATCAGTACCATAGCAACATCCAGGACTCATGAATGTGGCACTGCTCTCAATATCTCTGGAGCAGAGCCTTGCAAATGATTGCCAAACTCAGGGATCTGAGTCAGCTCGGAAAAGTATGATGCTGGGCTCATTTTTGTACACCCTGAAAATAATGGCAGGGGATTGGGAGGAGGGCAAAGGGAAGAAGAGCTGAAGCTGCAACAGCACAAAGGAATGAAAGAAACAAACTACTTAAGGTTTAACGACATATAAGCAGCAAATCTTGCAAGCAGAGGAGATTGAAACTTTTATTACCATCTTACAGATTTGGGGGCTGCATCTGAACAGCTTAAGGGTTCCAACATTTCCAGTAACTGAAATGATACTCCACGGACCTTCTCCCCTGCCAGCAATTACTCATATAGAAAAGTGATATCAGGAATACACAAAATACACTTGCAGCAACTTTAATGCAGCTGGAAATGAAAACAGCTAGCATCTGCAAAAAGTGGAAGAGTGGGGAATTCATCAAATATGATTGAGAAACTCCTCTACAATGGGACTCTGATTTGGGATTAGTGTGTTCAGCCTGTAGATGCTGCTATTTTTCTAGTAAAACACATCAGGACACATCATCTCTTAACTGAAACTACAGCAGTATTTTGTCCTGGAAAAAGTATGTTTAGGCTCCTCTCTACTCAAGACTGCTTGAAGCAATTATCTGCCTTATTAATAAACAGAGCTGAGAAATGGGTATGCTGTGTAGAGCATCTGGTAATGCCATATGAAATAAGTAGATATCGATACTATTCCTTTGTTTATAGGAATTAATTTCAATTTCAGCAATAGTGAAATACACTACCAATCCAACCAACATCACCTGCAAAATCACGGATCGTTGGCTGACAAGAACAAGCAGTAATTAATGAACTTTACCCGAGGCTCACCCATTGTCTGTCTTGCAGACAATAAGTCTTTAAAAACAACCACAAAGCTCAGTACTCTGACACAAAACCCAAAATCCCCTTGACAATTCTTACAGTATTCAGTGTACTTTATTAGTATCAAGCACCTCACAAGGATGTAGTGAACACCACCACAAAATAGACCGGTGTTTTGTGCAGGCTCAGGGGAGCACCAAGGGTATTGCAAGACCCTGTGCTAAGCTTACTGTGCTGCTGTGGGTGACACTATAGGAAAAACCAAACCAAATAAATATTCCAATCAGATGACTGACCTTTCAAAGTGCACACCCAGAGAGATGCTGACCAAGCCTAGACCAGCAGATACACCTCGTTACACACGCTCTCGGTCCACCACCTAGCCAAAGCGCATAAACAAACAGAAAAACCTTTTTTAAAAATATCTTGAAGAGGAGATAAGCATTAGATTAAAAAAAAAAGGCAGGAACATCTTTTTAATTCTGAAGAAAATAATTCTGGTTTTTACTGAGCAATCATTTTTCCTGAACTCATCTGTGGCCAAGCTTCATTTCTACGCATGCAATCTGATGAGCTAACATCGTTCCAGGCCTCCAGTTGAAGCAATTAAAAAAGTCCACATTTGCCAAACATTACCACATCGTTACCACAGATACTGTGTATTCTGAGTTAAGGGAAAACAGTGGAAACCTCTAATACCGCTGTGGGGTAACTGCTGGCAAATAATAACTTTTTAATATGGTTACCACAGCGACTATTAATAACCTGCGAGGAGGTAAATGGAAAATGATCCACTGCATGGTATATCTGCTTGTCACAAGCCATGACTCACGCGTAAGAGAGTGTAAGGAGATTATTTCAGTAGATGGATCTTGACAGGCTCAAGAATGTAAAACCTGAAATATTTCCGATGAGTACCATAGATGTGCGGGTGACACAACCAGCAACACGTCAACCTGCAAACACTACAGGTGGTAGATTCTTATGGATGCACCATAAACCCTCCAGTGAAAGGCTGCACTCCCTTCTCAAAAGCAATGGAGGGTGGAAAGAGGAAAGGATAGGGGCTGAGGGAAGGGAGCGGTTTGGAGAAAACCAAATCCTTCCCAGGATGACTGAAATGATGGACTGTTTGCCACAGAGGTAGGGCAAAGAGTGCAGAATACCGCTCCAGTAAGACAAGAAAGAAGAGAGCATGACAGAAACTCAGTAAGACAAGAAAGAAGAGAGAGCGACAGAAACTTCAACGTCTACCAAAGGCCAGAAAATATCTAACAGAAGAGCTGGTGCTCATTCTGAGAAGTACGTCAAAGCCAACACATGCAGATGTTTGCAAGATATGGTAATCATCAACAGTTAACGCGATTCTGGAAAAAGTCAAGCTGCCCTTTCCCATGTTCCAGATTACAGAGATGACTGTCAGCATTCGCAATAAAGCACAACAGCCTGCACCAGATTTTCTGCATTGCTGAATTTCAGAGACATGCCTAGCGAGAAAAGTGTGGTTTTGGACAAGGTCTTTTTTTTTTTTTTTTTTTTTTTTTTTTTTTTTTTTTTTTTTTTTTTTTTTTTTTTTTTTTTTTTTTTTTTTTTTTTTTTTTTTTTTTTTTTAGATTAACTAATTTGTTATAAATTTTCTACCAACACACAAAAGGCGTAAGAGGCATGCAAGCTTCAATTTACATACCGACATTTCTATATCAAAGGCTATGCTATTTAATGCACAGGATCCAATTCTCATAAAAGCACAAGTTCAATCCTAATGGCAACCAGTGAAGCTCCAATACTGCATTTTCAGCTAAAAAATTGCTCAAAGCTCTTTCACAATAGCTCTGTAATTTCTGAGTATCAGTCTACTCAGTAACATGACTCTGGGAGGCACACATGCACAGAGGGGAAAAAAAAAAAAAAAATCAGCAAGAAAGAATTTCCTTGCATTGAGGAACGATGGTTTAGAGTTGCTGCTTAATCTCTGCAAATCTGATGGGCATACGGGTGAAATTAGTTGATTGAGGACCTAAAGTTAATGCTCATGTGGCCACTTATATTTTCCTATTTCCAAAACAGACTGGTTTTGGTTTACACATGCACCGAGCAACCAGCACAAACAGGCGAGAGCTGCTCTGAGAGATGGCAGTGCCGATCAGTGTGCAAGCTCTGGCCTCGCCAAAACCCACAGAAATTTTGGCAGTGGCCCAGCATATCATTCTGGGAGTCAGAAATCTGTTCCGTCACACAAAAGGAGGCTAGCTTTCGTTAAACCAACACATCTAACCCTTACTGTCATTTGATGTGGGGGCTTTCTATGTCCTGTACCTCTGTTACACAGAAGATAAATTATGCACGGACCTGAAAACTGCTGAAGTCCTGCGTACGCAGGTCAGTCTGAGCGCATAAAACCTCTGAAGGTAATTCAGCAGACACTTCTGTGATCAAGACCCGCACGCCTCACCCAATATTTATGTGAAGAGGAAAGAAACTTTGTGTATCAAAATAGAAAGCAGTATATTTAATACATACATCCATTCATACATACACCCTGCCCACCATAGCCTGAGCATTTCAAGTCAATGAACAGAGCTATTACAGACCTGAATTTTACACCTGCATCAATTTTCCCTTAAAAAAACCCCAATATAACACACTTAGAAATTGGTATTACTTTGATTTACATTTGAAAGAACGAACGGCATCTTTCTTGTAAGCTGTAGGTACTTCCGACGTAACTGTGCAGAGAGTAGAAGCGTCATCTACACCAGAAGACAAGCCTCTGGCAAGTATCGTGGTAGCATTCCTCATTGACATTTCATCCACTCATAAAAGCAGCCTCCTGCCTCTTTCTCTTTCGAAGTCAGAGTAAGAAAAAAGCTCTGGGAGCTAATATACTCTGGCTACTTCAAGTTGGAGGGTCTCATTAATGAATTACTAAATTGAGAGTCTCAACTTTAAACACCATTTACACAAATACGTCAACTTTGAGCACCTTGGCTTGTGTGACGGTTCCAGGGCTCAAGACAGAATCATCTCCTAAAGATGGTCCATCAGCTATTTACGGCTTTATACAGGAGCTTACTATATTCTCCGTGCATAGCAAGGACATCCAGATGCCGCTTACAAGGACCTGCTGCGTAACTCTTGGGCTACTTCACACCCCCGCGAAGGTGAACCAAACCATATGTGTCAGCTTTCAAGAACTGCTGACCATCATCTTCTCATAACTGTCTTAGATACGTATTAATCTGCAAATCGCAAACTGTCTCCCTAGATTATTAGCTCAAAAGTGCCATATAAGCACCTTGTACCATAACCCAAATAAATGGCATTAAGAGTTAAGTACATAAATACGCATACGTGGATACTATAGCTCCCAGAAAAGCATACAGAATCTACGTAGTAGTCAATAAGTGTCACAGGATTCAAATATTTACACAGAGAGAGATATATAGAGATAACCTGGATTGAACACCTAAATACAATTTTCCTGCCCCAGCAATAAAACAGATTGGGATACTTGCATGCAATTACTAAAATGCTGTACAACTGTAAGACTCAGGTATAAACAGTAGAAGATACAGACCGGTTTCTGATTGTGTGTATATAAACATTTATTTTGGGGCAAAACTATCAATTTTGAACCAATCATGGAAACAGGATGAGAATCATAGTTTCTTTCCATCGGTAAGGATATGCAATGAAGGCAAGCATGTTAAATTTGTATCTTTTTTTATTTTAGGATGCTGCAGTTGGCAGCTGTTATCTGCAATATTTTTTTCAGTTGGCTAACTGAACCAGAAATAAATTTGAAGCTGAAATACTATAATAAGGCAAATAATTCTTACTTTTCATCATACTGTAAAACCAGTAAAATATAAACCCCATAATAGGAACATCCAGTCCAATGTATCCACATACTAAAGACTGTTGATGGATACAGAGGAAGTGTCAAAAAGAGGTCAGTTAAAATTTAATGTTGGCAGAAATGATTGTCTGCAAAAGTATGAGTAATCTTCTAATGATGCTTTAAAACCTTAGCTCTGTCTTAGCACTTACTGTTTATTTAGTCCTGAGAAAATACTTAAAAGCCATGAAGCAATTTTAAGAAAACATTCGTAAACAACTATTTTCTCTTGACAGACTATTTGGCTACAATTACAGATATTATGCCAAGATAATATATGTAATCCAATGAATCCAGACAATATTGAATCAAATCAACTAGCATTATTTTCCATCTCTTTGAAACTGAACATTCAAGCCATCTGAACTTTCAATGTCATTTGCCACTTCAGAAAAAAAATTTATAAAATACAACCAGGCTTGAAAACCTGTACTTAATTTGAGTAACCTCCTGACCTTTCACAGAAGGATCTCACAATCTAGATCTTCAAGAGCATTATATAAACCATAAATGTTTTTAATTAACATTGTTAAAGGTGTGCTTATATAAAAGTCTTATTTAAATTCCTGCATATTTATGTCATTTTCAAGGTCCCACATTTTGTAGAAAAGAGATGATTTGCCTTAACCCAAGTTCTGCCAAAAATGACTCCATACATAACATCTATTCAAAGTTTCAGGCTTTAAAAAAGGATTAAATACGATTTTAGGAGATGGCTAGAGAGGTATATGATGATGAATTAAAAAAAAAAAAAGTCATGACCAATCTTCATTTTGGTGTCTAGAGTTCATTTTCTGTTGCTTATTCACATGTTCTGACTGTCTTTCCAAAAATGCTCACTTTTGTTCCCCAAAGAAATACAGCATAAAGCTCTAGTAATTTTTCACCAGGTGGTGACTGAAAGCAGGATTCATAACAGCTGAGGCAAGACAAATGATATACTTCATCAAGTGAACAGAATCAGAAAGAAGCAAATCAACTATTTTATTTCTCTTTGCGTTCCATCGACAGCCAACTAAACAGATGTGGTTGTTCTCGGGATTGCAGTGGTCACTTTGGCCAACAAAGGTTTGGTCTTCCACAGGGTAATTCCTCTGGCTACCACGATAAGTGATCAAGGCGATCAAACGTGCTTCAGCACTGAGAAAATGTATAATCAATTGAGCTCATACACTTTTTTTTTTCTTTGAGTATTTTGATAGACTAAGGCCAAAGTGTTTACAGAAGCAAACTTTAAAGCATGCTAGGAAAAAAAGGCTAGTGCTATTTTGAGTAACATGCATCAGTAAAGATTAATGAGGAATCTCACAGACCTGCTTTATCTGTTGCAGAGACTGTCATGATTGACTAGAAATTCAATAATTGTTCCCAAGAAGGATGATGATTTTGCAGGGGTGAAAAAATGCATGTATTTTGTTAATCTGTATTTAGCCTAAGTATATTTAATACTTTTCCATCTTCATTAGTCCTTACTGAAATTTTTGCTCCTCTCTTACTCACTTCCACATCTTCAGGTGACACTCTATACTGCGTATCAGGTAGCAAGCTGACCTTATCCAGCTACCACGTGGTCTTTCCCACTTCGAGTTCTCATGTCTATACTGCATTTTCTCTTACCATGCACAAACAATGACATTACATTAAACCATCCTACTTAAAATTATTATTGAGCCAAAGGAACACACTTCTCCAAAAATTGATGCTGAATCAAATTTATGTCATTCTCTTGCTTAAAACACAGCAACAACTGCAGTCCTTATTCTCCTGAGTATATTATTAATTATACATCTAAAGCATGTTCATAGTCTGTGTTTACTCTTGGGTGATTCTAAGGTTTATATGAATGAGAAAACAGTAATGTGATTATTTACAAGTAAAATAATATTTTCACTGTCTTGGCACCTGAGCATAATGAAAGCAAAAACCAGTCAGCTTTTACCTGGGTTTCTGCTTAGAAGAGTCAGCTCAGGGGCTAAGAGCTATCACTCATGAAGAGCTAGAACGTGGGGAAAAAGTTAAGAGAATCAAAAGCCAAGGAGATGTATTGCCTAAACAATTTTTATTGCTTTTTTGGTAGAGGTTATATAGATTTTTTTTCTTAGCTCCCATAACCTCAGCAATGACTTCGAAACCATCATAGCAGCATCTATGGGCAAAAGAGATCAAACAGTTGAAATAATGACCATATAAGAGCGAGAAGACAGCCAGAGGAATTTGAGTGTTGGTCATCACTGGCAAAAATCCATTTACATGGTTCAGAAATTTTTGCCACCTATGGAAAGCAAAGGACTGATTAACTGCTCGGATTATGCTGTCAGGGTGCAAATAGTGCTTCCTCTAGGAAGAAACTCTCCTGCAGAGATACAAGCAACATTTTACTGAAGGTTATTTTTTCCTGATTCTTCATTTCCTATTCAGAAGGGTCGCCAATAGTTATTATTATGTAATAACAGGTAATTCTTTCATGCTACAGCTTGTGATGCATATTAATCAGGGGTTCTTGCCAAATTAAATTAGTTTTTTCAACATTCGAAAAGCAGTTAAACTTCTAATGACGTCTTCCCCCTCTCTTCATCAACCTATTTTTGGAGCAAAATAATGTACTCAGGCCTGAAGTAAAGACACTTGAGTCTCAGGAATGGAAAACAGCCACGAGCCAAAATGTATTCACAGGAGAGCTATAGGGCAATAAGGTTGTCATCTATGCGCAAAAATACTTTCAAAGACGTAAACATAATGTTAAAATCTCCACCACTCCCTCCTGCATGTTAAAGTCACACACACTGCTTTGTGCTTGAAGTTATGAGAAGGAAAAAAGGAGACAAGTCTATTTTTATGATTTTTGCTACTACTGTAGCATTAGGACAGTCCAGAAACAGTGACTCATGTTAACACCGTATCCTTAACAGTCCTGGTTTTCTTTATTACTGCTAGGATCAGAAATTAGAATTGTAAAAAGGGCATTCTAATAGTATAAATCAGAAGTCAAACCAGAGCTGCATGATAACGCTAGGTACCAACTGTGCCATCTGTATCTGAAAATCTACCTGGACATCTATATTGTACAGATAAATATATATAAATATATATATGCAGTTATATAATATACTGAAGTGTTTTAAAGTCAAGCAACTACAGTTAGGCTGTCCATAAAAATGAAGCATTTCAACACAAATGGTCCGTATTTGGCACACTTGCAAACAATTGAAAACCAATTCTTAAATTAGGAAGTAGTAACTAAGTATTTTAAAATGCTACTTGAACTACCTTCTCACACATAATTTACTACATAATAGCATACAGTCATAATATAGATAGCTTATAATGCTTATCAAGGTACCCAATACCTAGTATATTCAATGCTAAAGGGACATTAATATTTCACACAATATTTGCCTGCCTTAAATAAATGTAGGACTTAAAAGTATTTGAAAGACTGGACAAAAAAAATCATCTAGGAATGTTTTTGGGTTTTCCCCAGCTTTGTACTGCATAAAATCAGTTAATCAGCCTCAAATATTTTCCTTTTTATAACCCAATAGCCTAATTTGCATAGATCTCTCATACAGCAATAGAAAAGCATTTTTATAAAATTAGAAAATGACTGTATAACCACAAAGCTCGTTTCTGCAGCAAACACAGAATTTTTTTTTTATGTTGATAATATTTTGAGTGGAAAACATTCCTTTAACTAAAAATTTATTCCAGGCTAGAAATATTATGCACTAGGTTAACCTAGTGCTGATGTTTGAAGTAAAACAAGCTTTTGAAATTGCATATGTGGCAAATTTTTTTTACTACAGCAATTTGAGTAATAAACATTCAAGATAGATGAAAATCTAAGATGTCCATCACTGAATGTCCAATAAAAATAGGGTCAAATAGATACATGGTCCAGCTAGGATTGTCCAGCTGGGCAAAATATCAAAGTGTTTATGGTGACTTTAGGATATCTGCTTAGTAGGAATCAGGCAAAACACAAGCCAGCTCTGTTCCCAAAATCCAAGCAAGGGTTCCAGCAAGGGAAAAAAAACCTACCAGCAGGCCCTTATTCTTTTTAATAATCTCAAACTTCTTCCTTTGGCAGTCAGAACAACCAGCATGTGTTAAAGATCTAGAATCACTTTTCCCTGAAGAACTAGCCTATAAATAAGTCACTTCATATCTACTGTACATGTTTATTTTCTTCAACCATACATTCATATATCCTGCGAACATGCACTCATCTGTATTTGAATCACCGCCACATCAGTATCATTAAATAGTTACACCATTATGGCCTCAAATCTCATCAAAACGCCCATTCCCAAAACAACCCACAGACATCTCAATGTAACGAGCAATCACATCTTTATACTCTGTTCCCCTGATAATAGGGACTCGATCTCTACTCCCAGATTGATACAGGGATAGTGTCCTGGTTTCAGCTGGGATAGAGTTAATTTTCTTCCTAGTAGCTGGCATAGTGCTGTGTTTTGGATTGAGGATGAGAAGAACGCTGATAACACACTGATGTTTTAGTTGTTGCTAGGTAGTGCTGACACCAGTCAAGGACTTTTTCAGCTTCCCATGCTCTGCCAGGTGCACAAGAAACTGAGAGAGGGCACAGCCAAGATAGTTGATCCAAACTGGCCAAAGGGCTATTCCATACCATATGACGTCATGCTCAGTATATAAACTGGGGGGAGTTGGCCAGGGGGCAGTGACTGCTGCTCGGGGACTGGCTGGGCATTGGTCAGCGGGTGGTAAGTGGTTGCATCACTTGTTTTTCCTGGGTTTTGTTCCTCTTTTTGTTGTTTTCCTTCTCACTACAATATTATTATTATTATTATTAAACTGTTCTTATCTCAACCCATGAGTTTTCTTACTTTTGCCCTTCCAATTCTCTCCCCCATCCCACCGGCTGTGGGTGCTTAGTTGCTGGCTGGGGTTTAAACCACAACACATGGAAGACCATTTCTAGGTAAAAAGCAAGTATCACGTGTTCTCTGACCCACCACTCTGCCAAGCAGCACCACTTCTATTTTACACAGCTTCTCCAAGTCACCATCACCTGAAAAAGCTGGCAGCACTGGGCAGCTGACTTGCTGCATCTACGTGCTGCTGTGCATTCCTCGTGTCCATTTAACACAGCAACTTCTTGTCTCAGCTCTCACACTTAAAACCAGCAGCTTTTCGGAGAAGGCAGCATTATATATGTCTGTGTGTTCGGTGTCAACCACCCAGCTGGGTTTAAGGACTGGTACAGACAATAAGGCTGAACCTCCCTGGGATCTTTTCCATTACTTTTCTGAGGTAGACTGCTCACAAGTCACAATATTTAAAAAAAAAGTGAAAATGTTGTTTTCATCCACTGCGTATCTCCTGACAATATTAGTATCTGTCATCAACTCTCTCACATCTCTGCATGTTACAATCATTTGAAGTAGGGTTGCAAACATGAGCTTTTTTCGTGATCAGGATACATAAAGTTTTTCTGAAACTACTTCAAGCAGTTTTGTGAACATCAGCTTCTACAGCTTGGGTGAGATTCGTTATCTTAAAGCAAAAGAAGAACATATAAATACAGAGCAGGATTACCTTCCCTTAGACGCTCAACCACGAAAGTGAATCCAGTCGTTCGCGGATGTAAGACGTACTCGTATTTTTGAAGTCTGTTCTTTTCAGCGAATTCATTACTGCGGGCTTTGGTATTGGCTGAAGGAGAGAATAAAAAGCACCATTTTCTATTAGTTTGCATACAGACCAAGAATTAAATGTAATTATTGTAAGACAGGAACAGTACCACAGCAGTACAAATGTGCAACAGCTTTTCAGGTGGAGGCAGACTGCAAGTGTGCTTCCAGTTGGCTATAGCGTGGTATGAGGAAGAGCAACGTGGATTGCAAGAAAAGCCTTTTCCCCCTCTCATTTCATTTTAGAAAATAATCAGCAAATCTTTCATATTTATGAAATGCAATCTGAAATCTATAAATTAAAGTCTGTTAATAGTTCTCTGTACACTTCAATACCCATTTTACAGTAAAATGCGTTAATTGGCTCAATTTTTTTTTAAACTCAAAAAGCACAATGTATTGTAATGTAGGTTTGATACTATGTATGGAAATACCTTGAAGTCAATTATTTAACCATGTTAAACTTATTTCAGAAAGAAAACATTAAATGGAGGAAAACACTTAATCTAATACATTAAAAGGGTATTTTACATCTTCATTCTGAACTTGGCACGTTTTGTTCATCAGCCTGAACTGCACGTACATACCCCGTTTCAATTTTTCAACCAACCGCCTCAGTGTCACAACACATGCTTGCTACTGTACGCAGAGCACACGCAAGGTGTCTGGAGAGCAGCGTGGCTAAACCCCACGACAAATATGTTTCGAACCTCTGGCAAAAAGAAGTCTCTCACGAGAAAACCGGACAAAGGTTTTTCAAGAGCCAGTTGCTAACAGAGCCCACTAAGCAAGGAAGACGCGGACACTAAAGTGAAAACTTCTGAAGACAGGCGGAGAGGAAGCAATTTGTTCTCCAGTGATGTGCAGGAGGCTCTTCCAAGCAGCCATCGTTAGCAGCCAAATGGACTTTGCTGGCTACACTTACTCCTTCGTTGTGGGTACTGCTGTACTTCCCCTGGGGCCAAAAGGCGAGGAGCACATGCAATGTTCCCTTGGTAACATGGGGGAAAAAAAAAAAAATCAATTTGATCAACTAATTTATTAAATAACTCATTTACATAGTTTTATAGGTGTGTTAAAAGACAAAATCCCAGCAACAGATCTATGGCACAAAATCATTGCCTAAGCAATATATTCTCTTTTTCAAGCAGAAACTCTTTTTTTAAGTGTCCACAGTTAACCCTAACAGAGATGGGAGATAAAGTAATGAAAAACATATTGCTGCTTAATAATTTAACAGAATCAATACTTATAGGTAAGTCCTTTCCCTTACAATCATCATAATTTTTCCTGTAAAGAAAAAATAGCACAGGCAGACAAATCCACAGAAGTGTGAGATGTCCTTTTTGCAGTAATGCAACTTTCCTGCATGTTTCTTTTCCTAAATTAACATGAGCTCTTTGTTTATCAAAAAATGTGGCTGTCCCTCCTAAAGGACCATCTACCTATTAATAAATGCTATAGCATATCAGTATACTGAGGATTTTTTCCCTGTGACCTATTGTTTCCATGCATAAAAGTACTGCTTTTCCTACATGCAACCCTTAAGATTTCGTGCACAGATTTCCTGACCATGTGATTTGGAGGAAAGGAAAACTGTTGCATGGTAGCCAAGTAAGTGATTCAGCAAAGAGAATTCAAAGATTTAATTCTTGCCAAATTGCCAAAACGTACAAATACTTGAAAATATTACATCTTCAAAAAGCTTTGCTAAAAGTACAGAATGTGTGAAATACTAAAATTACACTTGGCTATGGAACTTAAATTAATCTTTCCTTGGACATATGCATTATGTCTTTAACTGCGTGATCAGACTATCTTTTTTTGTCTGCTCGACTGCTGCTCCATTCAATGTTGAAAACGGACTTTTCTGAACCAGCGAAGGGAACCTGCCTTTAGGACCCCTACCTATGCGACAGCAAAACTTGCAAAGTGAGTCATGAGCAAGACTCAGAATGGCAGAAAAGGCAAGAGTAATCTGGTCATTATTAAATGCTCCTCCGAAAAGCCAGATTCTACCTCTTAGACATAATTGTATTGCACTATTAGCTCAACAACTTAAACTCTTTATTTACTAAGAAATGACATCGATCAGTAAGAGTGTTCCTATAAAAAGTACACAAGTCAAGAGTTCCTTTCCAGATTCTGTGGCAATTCAAGTAAAATGCTTTAAATTAATTTATCACAAAGTTTTAAGCTAATGTATTGTTTCTTCCAAAGGACAGAGGAAGTGTTGTCTTCATTTTCTGCGTATCCAAGTTTGGGTTTCACGTTGGAACATTTGCAATCTGCAAATCAGGTCAATCAAAGCTTTGAGACACAAGTGCCTAAGTGTCTACACAAAGCTAAGCAGTGTAAAACAATAATAAATCTAAGTCTTAAGCATCTCAAACTGCACTTAGTTAATGAGCATTCAGAAAAACTCTCCCCATATGTCTGCTCACTAGCACTTTGTTTCAGAGGGAGCAAGAAAACTAATTCCTTGGTGTTTGCAAAACTTGCACTGCAGGAAAACCAAAGAGTAAATGTGCAGTTTCGTTTTCTGAGCAAGACCTAACTGATGCTGCAAAAAAGGTTTGCAACCTCCACTGCCCATTGCCCTGAAGTAATCATCTTCAAACCTCCTCTTAGTGCACCTCCCTGCACTTGGAAAGAACTCACTGTAAACATCTGCAAAACATCTTCCAAATTTCCCTTTACTACAATGCTTTTCTAAAAAAAAAAGTGTGAACAGCTGGATATTGGCACACTGGCCAACACTACTGAGCTATTTCCTGATATTTGTATCCCTGTCTTGCCTCTGGACTGTAAGTTTTATATAACTGAGATTGTTCCCTTCCCCTTTTGCATGACCCTAGTGTTAATGGGATTTTAGAACTAGGATAACGCTCCCAGCTAATACAGTGATCATTGTCATCTGGAAAAATCATCTCCCTCTTCCCTTCCTAACAACTATCAAGCCACAGGTCTTTGTGCATTAAACAATATTTATTATAGCAAGTCAGGAAGGTCGAACGGGGTTTTGATGCTATCCTGAAAGCAAGGGTAGGATATGCTTTCACTCTACCAAAAAGTAAGAATAACGCCCTTCCTTCCCCTCCTGCTACTCTCAGCATTTGAAGAGAACAGTTTCTTACGCTGCTATTACTTAAGAACAAATGCACTGACTGCCACCTTATCCGACATAAGCACCTTGGTGCCTGCTGCTGTTTGGGATCCCTGTGTGAGACACCTGTGCCTAAACCTTCTGGGGGAAATTCAGAGCAAGTCTCCTGACTCAGCACTGGATTCAACAAAAGGCAGAAAATGTAATGTTCCCCATTATATGAAACCTAGGGGTTAGAAAACTGATCCAGGAAATTAGAAACCCATTTTTATATCCTCTCCAACCTAAGGGAATTCGCACAACAAACACCTCCTTAAAATCCCCTAATCAATACACCAGGCTACAGCGTCAGTGCTGCAAAACTTATGCAGATGCCTCATCATTCTGCAGTCCAGATTATAACATTCTTAGGTGAAAGAATAAAAAAATTGAAAGATGCCTTTGTAAGCCTGATAGTGAAAACACTTCCTTAAAAAGAGGAAACATATGTTCTCTTCTTTGCTTCCAACCAACTAATGCAAATTGCATAAGGCAGCTCTTGAGGCAGGGACTGGAAATGAACTCTGTTTAGGTCTCCCCAATCCCAAAAGGTTGCTCACATCATTTGGCTAAAGGTGATGTCCCCTCTTGCTCACTCACTCTCTGAAAAAGATGAGTAAGCATTGCTTTCTAGAAACAAGTATTTTCTTTCTTACACTGTACTTAAGCCAAAGTAAATCTACCCCCAGAGTTTTTGCTCATCATTCCTATTAGGTGTATTTTGCATTTTGACTCCTTGGTTCTATTTGCTCCTATGATAAAAAAGAATAAGTACAATAATCTATTTTTATGGAAAGCAGCCAGTTTATTAATAGAGGGTGATGTGGGACCTTTCCTGATCCATTTCATGCTCTGTCTCCTCTGGTCTCGCACTGACTTGCCTCTCCTCCCCCGTCTCCTTCAGCTAACACATGCTGCCTCTCAGAGGATATGTTCTTTGGGGCGGTCACAAGTACAAGAAGTCAAATTTATTTGAATCTTTAGACACTACAGCAGAGTGATTGTCAAACTACACAAAAGAACAAGAATTTAAAGGTTCTGGCCATAACCTCTTACATTTTTTCTGCTCCTGTGCTGCCTTTGGTACATCATTTGATTACATTTTTTCTCATTTATCTCAAAATGATGTGGGCAAATCCCATTTATCACATTTTTAAATTACTGGAAAAACTCAGTAAGTCAGCACTTTCTAGAAGCACCACACTTCAGAATTTCATTTAAAGTAACTGGAGGAAGAAATTGTGTTAACATGTTTTCTTCATTTTTGAGTTACAGATTTTTAAGGAGTTAAATTGCTTTTGTCCCTGAAAACCAGAAGATACAATGAACAAATTCAATTTTTTTTTTAAAGTCAAATTGTATTTTTAATTTGGGAGCTAGTTTTGAATTAAAACAAAAATCTCTCAAATATGACTTTGACGAAAGCCATAATGCAGTAACAAGCTGCATTTGCGTGAGTCTGAAGAGTATTTGGAACTAAAACACCAAGACTTGTACCCAATGAAAAACTAAGTCTGTGCTCCCCATGAAATATGGATGTAATATTAGCTCCTCTCAAACAAACAAGCTCACATGCCTTTACAGATTCAACATTGTCCAGGCTGATGTGTTTTGCTGGATGTCACCCCAAAGAACTATAAACTTCCCTCATCATCCTACTGGAAAGCTGATTCTGACAACTTTAATACAACTATTCCTGATCAACTCTCAACTACTTTTTTTTTTGCTAGTACTAGTGCATTGGAATTTGAATATTAAGTACTACTTTTTCCTTTAATCTGACTTGTGATAAAAGCATGCATGTACTTCTATGACTTCAAGTACTCTCAAATGATATTGATACCAGACAGTGAAAGAAAAAACGAGTACTCCAGAAATTTCTGTTTTAAAAACCTCCCTCATTTCTCTCTCTATTAGAGGTTTGTATAGAAATCATAAAAGCTACACTGGCTCTCAGTTAATATTTTAAGAAAAAGTTAAGCAATCGTTCTTATTTGTGCTATTTTCTAACTATTACATGTTAAATCTACCTCTACCAGTACTTTTGAACAATATTTTTTTTGCATTACCAAAGTACATCATATTTACTAGAAAAAGAGAAAAATCCAACTGCAGTTCATTGTTACCTTCTAGACAGAATATTGAATGTGTTCCACATCACAACATTCCTGCCAAAATTTGGGCTCTAGCAAGCTTTCCTACTTGTTTTTTAGCTGTTCCTCAAGGAAGAAAGGTCTGTGCAATCACACTCTGTGCACCTGTTCCCCTTAACTTTTGAAGCTATTGCCACCTGCAAACAAAGTTTGGCAGAGACAAGAGATTCAAAGACAATTAAGCTCCGCAGGAGTTTCAGAAAAACCAATGGCTGTGTAAAGGGAAGCCTCCAAGAGGAGAGATCTTAATAATGGGAAAAGCCAGGGCAGGCTCCACAGGTATTTACTCTGCCAGGGCTTTCAGCACAGCATGCAGCAGTCCATTGGTTAACCCAAGTATTGGTGAGGATGAGCCACAGCACACGATGCCTCTTGCTGAGACAGCAGCAAGAGATTTGTGGAGAAAATTTCACGTGGAAGGAAACACAAGGGAAAAGGAGAACCTGGAGTGGAGAGGAGACCATGTATAGCAATGCAGACAAATCCATCATAGGAAATGAGGCTTTAACAGGTGCAGAGCAATACAGCAACTTGGTTTTTTTGTTATTGCTTTCTGAAAAATTACTACAGAGAGTCTTGTAAGGAACACCAAGAAGAACAAAAGAACAGGCAAAATGGTGGGTTGCATTCCAGCTTTCCAGAAGCACTAGACTTATGGTTGCTTTGTTTTCTTCAGGGCTTCAGAAAGTCTGGCTATATGGTTATCTGCTGAGGGCTTTTTTTTAAGCAATTACAATAAAATACCTTTGATGCACTTAGCTTTAACCTTGAAGTACTCCAGAGTGAAAAGATGACCAACCTACCAGAAATAAGTATATAATTATTACCTCAGACCCTATACATTCAGTCTGCAAATACATTGTTCAGGGTTCATGACATTACTATTTCTAAAATTTATTTACGTAACAGCTTCCACTGCAAAGTACTTCACCAACTTGAAGTCAGGCAGTGGCCTATGTATAAATACAGTCATACTTTACATTTCTTTGAAATCTTTCATTCTTGAATATCTGAAAACATTATATAATTTCTTATAAAGAGGAGTAAATCAATCATTATCATGAGGTCGCTGAGAGGAAAAAAAAAAGATAGTAGCACAGAGCTGCACAGCAATTCTGCTTTTCAGTGAAGTACATGTAGAATGTTCTTTTTCATTTCAAGCACCAGAAGAATTTTCTTTTCAGAAGTAATTAGGAGTTTTGGAATTTGGCCAGAAAACAAGAGCCACTGCCTCTATTTTTGCAAAATGTTCCTGCGGATATTAAGCAGCCATTCAGAACAAAACTGCAGGTTATTTCTTATTCTAAAAGATGGAACATGAGGTTGCAATAGGTCCTCATATGTCAGTAACATAACAGTTTTCTGAAAATCATTTTTTCAAAATGTTACACAAAAAACATTATTATGTTCTGTCATTCTCATATGGCATAAACTTATTGCTTGGTCAGGATTAGCAAAATCAAGGGATTTTGCCCTGTCTCCTATAATATTTTAAAATACATGAGCCAATGTTTCCTGTGAAGACAATTAGATAGGGAGAGCTATTTACTTTCACAGAAAAAGCCCCAGGGCTTTGCCTGTCTCTATACATCTTACGATGCACAAATACACCTGACTATGCAAGGTGGCATTCATTACTGATGGCAAGCTACAGTGGTGAACACCAGACAGTTTAAAACGTCAGAAGCCAGCACGGCTGCCCAAGGAGGCAGAGCCCTATCCTCTCCCCTGCCCATCGCTCCGTCCTTCCCGCCGCACTGCTCCCTCCCTGGGGTGCTCAACAAACCAGGGGGAACCGATCACCACCCATCTGTGGTGGCTTAAACTGACTTCAGAAGAACAGCACAGTTAGTGCGGATATCCATTTGATGCTGCAAAGTTAAACAGTACATGTTACACACGCATGAGAAGGAAAACCAGAACAACAGGAATACCTTAAAAAAAAAAAATCTGTCAAAAATCTGTGTTCAGAAATCCAATTAGAGAATTTTTCTAACATTAAGTGAAGAATCTTGTCTGCGTGAATTTCTCAGTGGATGGGACCAACAACATATACTTACATTTAGTCCAAGTCATTTATATCAGTTACAACAGCAGAGAGAAAACCCTGTGTTTCCTCAAGCAACTCCACATTCAGGTGGGAGCATCCCCACCACTGCCTCTGGGACTCGGCAGCACAAGTGGTTAACACACCACGGCTGTCTCAGTCCTCAGTAATTCTTTTTTTAAAACTGCAGTATGAAACTTCCTCAGTTCTTTAAAAATCTGTTGTCTCTGAGGAATATTGGGAGGGATTAGAAGGTATACATAATTTATGGGATAAATTACAAACAATCCAATTCTTTCCATCATCTTGAGATGGAAACACCTGTTCAGAAAGAGAGTGTGAGCGACCCAACGAGGAGTCTCCTGACTCCATAAATAATATTAATCTTTCACCTCATAATTCAGAGCTAGGAGACGAGAGTTGTTAATGAATTAAAAAAAAAAAAAATTAAAGTGAGATAATTTCCATCCTTCTTCCTAATTTTAGATACAAAATAACTAATTCAACAAGTGATATCACATGAAGCAGTCCAAGAATGTACAATGAATTTATCCTCTTTTAGGGAGGCTGATCAAGGGATGACAATTCCCTACAGTGTGATAGCATCTGAATAGTATACATATCCATTTTTAAGGATATCGAGAATACAGAAGAAAAAATAGCAGTATATGTTAGTTATTTTTATACTGTGTCTAGTACTTGCTGATCTGGTATTGCAGTAAAATATGATTTGAGAATATCTGCAATGGAATGTATAGTAAAAATCTTTTAAATAAGCTAAAAGGTAGAAGTTCAATTGTAATTGATTTTCTATTTAAAGATCACAGAATCACAGAATGAGACTCTACAGAAGGAGACTCTACAGCCTCTCTGGGCAGCCTGTCCCAGTGCTCTGTCACCCTCAAAGTAGAGAAGTGTTTCCTCATATTCAGAAGGAACGTCCTGTGTTTCAGTTTGCGCCCGTTGCCCCTTATCCTGTGCACCACTGAAAAGAGTCTGGCCCCATCCTCCTGACACCCGCCCTTAAGATATTTGTAAGCATTGATAAGATGCCCTCTCAGTCTCCTCTTCTCCAGGCTAAACAGACCCAGCTCTCTCAGCCTTTCCTCACAAGTGAGGTGCTCCAGTCTCCTAATCATCTTTGTAGCCTTCCGCTGGACTCTCTCCAGTAGTTCCTTGTCTTTCTTGACCTGGGGAGCCCAGAACTGGACACAGTATTCCAGATGGGGCCTCACCAGGGCAGAGTAGAGGGGAAGGATAACCTCCCTCGACCTGCTGGCCACACTTCCTAATGCACCCCAGGATACCATTGGCCTTCTTGGCCGCAAGGGCACATTGCTGGCTCATGGTTAACTTGTCGTCCACCAGGACTCCCAGGTCCTCGTCCGCAGAGCTGCTTTCCAGCAGGTGAACCCCTAACCTGTACTGGTGCATGGGGCTATTCCTCCCTAGGTGCAGGACCCTACACTTGCCTTTGTTGAACTTCATTAGGCTCCTCTCCACCCAACTCTCCATCCTGTCCAGGTCTTGCTGAATGGCCCCACAGCCTTCTGGTTTATCAGCCACTCCTCCCAGTTTTGTATCATCAGAAAACGTGCTGAGGGTACATTCTCTGTCCCTTCATCCAGGTCACTGATGAATAAGTTGAACAAGAGGATGCTTATCAAATCATGCTGCAGGCACGAACCACCACAGAACATTCATACAATGTTTTCTTTTATTGGTAACTGAGTCGTCTTCAACACCAGCAAGAAATCTAATAGAATCATTAGTTCTCCTCTTTAACCACTCTTCCATACGTCTGAAATGATTTTGCACCATTTGCCCCAGTAATACAGGAAATGGGAACATGCTAGTGATTTATTCCAGGTCTTGAAACCTCCTTTTGCTAATGCAACGTACATACAGGACTGACCAATATAAAGCCACTTCAATCATCAGATGCTTTGAAATGTAACAGTTATTTCAGGAAGATTGGCAAAGCCTCTCAGTGGAACTATGTTTGTGCCTCTCAAATGAATCAGCATATATGATCATTAACTATAATTTCCACTGTCCATGAGAACCCAGTCTTGCTCCTGCCTTGAACTTTTTTTTAACTTTTTCCATAAACAACAAAGAATTCCCACGTTGAACGTTCCAGGAGAAAATGACAAACGCAGCCTACCTGTGAGATCAGTTCCTTCCGGAAAGATGAGGAGTTGTAGTGGTTCATGAATGTCACAGAAATAATCCAGCATTTTTTCAAAGTGACTCTTGTCATCTTCCCACTTTCTCTGAATGAAAACAAAGGCAGCAACCTGCATCGCCCAGCCTAAAGTTTAAAAAAATACACCTTTAGTAACATTACACTCTGATACTTCCACACAGTCTGTTATTCCAAAATATTTTGTAAATTGTGTTAGACACAACATTTTATTTACTGCCCACCTGTCCTCACCTCTGATTAAGAGCACTTAGTTACCTTGTAAAAGGAGTTTTGGATAGGAAGCAAAAGAATGCATAATCTAAATAAATAAATCTAAGTAAATTTGGAATAGCTACAGTTTTGCAAAACTCAAGTTACCAGAGTTAGAAAAGCTTTCCAGAAAGCAAGAATAGGGTCAATGCTGTCGTGAGATGAAGTATTTAAAGCCACAGCCCTCCCTATAATATTCTTAATCAACAACACTGCAACACTGTTAATGCAACACTGATTTGCTCAAGGAAAGGCACTGCCCCTATGGAGAAACATCTCAGCAATGCACTGCAGGATATAAGCAAGCTGCATTATGTAGAGACGGTTGCCTTTAGTAGTGCATGTTAACCATGTGCATGGTGCAGAAAATATCTATTGCTTTAAGGGCTTTATTACACATACCTTCTTATAGTTTTCATTATTAATAGAAGAAAATACAAAGTTGTTCTTTACACTTGATTATAGAAAAACGTGGTGTATATCCATTTGTTTGTATTAATACACAAGACAACTGTGGAGATTTACAGCCTGACATCAAACTGACAACGTAATGCAGTTAAATAAATGAAATTGCTGCTGAGCCTGCAGCTCCAGGGTCACATTCTTGGCTTTTTTGGCACAATTTAGTATATAATATATCACATAATATTAGAAGTTCTGTCCACTAGTTCAGACAGCAGGACAAAAAAATCAAGGTTCCAGTTCTGCCACACGCCCATGATGTTCCTTTCTCAAACAGGGCTCAGAGGAGCATGACATTGCCTTACCACTGTACTTGGCTAGCTTGTATCTCATCAGAAAACCTGCAGATAGATACTCCACATCAAAGAGAATATATCACAGCTTCCCATTCTCCTCTTTGCTCACCACAGTTCTCAAAAGTCTGTTCTTCCTTTGCTGGTGACTTACAGCATGCTATTCTTGCACTTTATTTCTGCTCCTCTTTACAGGGATTCCCTTCTATTGCGTTTGTGGCAGTATCTTACAAGGAGCGTATGCTAGAAAAATCACTTATTAAAGTCACCAATTTCTAAATCAACTTCATAAGCCAGTCAGCCTGGATAATGTATTAACCAAGCTGCATAGTCTCTTCTGTATTAGATAGGAACGTTAATTGTATTGTTAAAGATTTGTAACCTGTATCATGGGGTAGCTACTTTTTATTTTTAAATCAACTAAACAGATGGAGCATGCATAACTAACATGCCTACTGCAATCTGGACCTAATGAGTCTCAGATACTGAGATAATGAATGATATCCAGATAACCGAATACTGGAAGTGGTTATATGAATTAAGAAAAGAAATGCTCAGAATGCAGGCTCAGCAAATCTTTTCAAATTTGCATGTTGTACTTGTTAAAACCCCCCTGTAAACAAAACTAAACTTTGACCACAACATTTTATGTGCATCTATGCACATATCACATTCCCACATCTGCAGTGTCAAGAAGTATCAGTACAGCTTTGTTAATGGAGGCTATCCATGTTTAAACAAATTATTTGCAAGAAAAAAAATAAAGGCCAATTTTAAAGTAACTGAAAAATAACTTAGGTAATTTAACTATGTTCTCTTCTGGCATTTAATCATCCCCTACTGCTACAATACATTTTACTACAGTGGTGCAAACCCAATATTTTAAATTGAACTAATCAGGGCTTCATTTTCATATTTGTCATTGTGTTATATAAAGAGGTATTTTCATACCAAATGTCGCCAAATACCAAATGGTGCCAAAGCATTTGGTTGCTCTAGCAGATACATGGAAATGGTATGAAGCTGCATCAGGGGAAGTTCAGACTGGACATTAGGACAAGGTTCTTCACTGAGAGGGTGGTTGGTCACTGGAACAGGCTCCCCAGGGAAGTGGTCACGGCACCAAGCCTGTCAGAGTTCAAGAAGCACCTGGACGAGACTCTTAGTCGTATGGTTTAGTTTTAGGTAGTCCTGTAACAAGCAGGGAGTTGGACTCTATGATCCTTACAGGTCCCTTCCAACTTGAGAAATTCTATGATTCTATGATACCTCATCTGAAATCAAATTCATAAAAACAGACACAGCAAAGGAAAAAAGCCCTCTAAGCAGAAACAGAGATGCCTTGTACCATACCATTTACAGCTCTGAGAACGTAGATGCTCCATGGGACAGAGTGGAAAAATACATAGAAATTAGAAAGGTTGTGCTGTGGTTTTGGTGTTTTCCAATCGTTCTTACCTCTCAGCTCACACCTTTTATATGTTTTATGTACCCTAGACACTACGCCTAAATTAGCTTATGCAAAACCTGTACTGTGCTAAACCATTTTATTGTGTGGTATCACACATCAGGCCTAAATTATTCAGTCCTTGTGTTCTCATTGCAGCAGAGTCCGTAGGCAGAAAGAAGGGAAACGAGAAGCAAAATAAATGCTCACTTGGGAAGCCTGCTGATACTTTCCCAGGTCAGCAGCTCCTTAGGAAGAGTGATTTTGGTCCATAATAGGGAGGGAGCATGGAAAAAACCTCACTGCCAGATCCCACCCTCTCCCCTACCTTTCTTCACACAGCACAAGGCTTTAAATTATATGGAAACTTGCATATAAACTCTTTCTAGAGATCATCCTTTAACAGCACTGTGAACATAAAATTACAAACATCTTTAGCTACTGAGAAAGTTGCTGCTTGGGTGACTCTCATTTTACCTGACTAAACTGCCTTAAAGCAGAGGATATAATGCAGTAGTTTCCCATGCCTGTCCTAAGTGGTGGTGTTATACACAGGCTATGAAAAATTAAAGAGAGGCAGTAATGTAATGACAGTAGGGTGTAGGGGAGAAGGAAGAGAGAAAGAGAAGGAAGGGAGTTGGGAGGCATCCAGTTTTTAAAATAAACAACAGTTTGATTTTCTAACCTTTCAAATAGATAACATTCAGTGTTCTGGAAGAATTTTTCTATCTTTAAGTGTATATCTAATTAGATAAAACAGTCCTGACTGCTCAAATAAGAAAAGATGATCTAACAGTCAGATGACTAATAGTAAAGGACCCAGGTTTTCCTCCCCGCTTACCCCAGCACAGTGCACTGTGCCAAGCTATTTTACCATCTACGAAAGCGGAAGAATCTCCCACATTGCTCAAGCTTTAAGGCCTCCAGTGAAAGGCAACAAAAACATGAATCACTGCCTTCAACCAAAACCCTGGTCCACGCACCAACGGGGGGAACGCCTGCTGTTTACATGTCCCACCATCCCACCAGACTGAAGTGGGAGAAGAAACCCAGCACGGGCTTGCAGACACATGCCTTTGAACAAAGCAAAAGGAGCTCTCGCTTTGATTTCCATTCCAGCGTATCTGCCCTGTGCTGCTGGAAAAACAACGCGTAACAAGTCCAACGCACGACGTGGGATCCACATGGGAATGCACAAGAGGAATTCAGTAAAGCAATGGGCAAAATGAAAGGTTTTATAAATCAGCAAGATTTATGATTAAGCAGCAGAAGGAAGTACCTTCTCATGTGCAGCCTGCAGTGAGACATGCTGTTCAGTTAATTATTGTTAAGTTTAGGCCAACATATTGTCCAAGAAAAGTAATTATATTTTGCTCTTTTGCACAACAGTTTTGGTCATCTAAAAGCTCCCAGGCAACAAGAATTTTCTTAGCAAAGGCAGCATTTACTTGACTGGGGAAAAATGGTTGTCTTTTGATTTGCAGATTCTTGAGAAATCATCAGTTATAAAAACACAGCAGAGGAACAATGAAGCTAAAAAAATTGTAACAATGCAACTCCACTTCTTTGCTAAAACAGTCTTCTTATAATAGACAACATTTCTGATAAATAACATTGCCTGGAAAAGTATACAAAAAGCATCACACTGAACAGATCTTGTTCAAAATTGCAAAACGGCAGTGCGAAAACCTACTAGGTAGAGTAGCTAGCTACACTGACCTTTAAATCAACTTTTCAGAGCTGAAAAAAATAAAAAAAGGCAGCTTCAAATCTCAAGTAACACATACAGACTAATGTATGTATTCCACATTTCAATAAGGCTTTTTCAGGACGTAATTCTACAGGAAAAAAATTACACAAAAAGGAAAGCCTGCTATTGAACTAGAGAAATGTGCTGTACGTATGAATTTCCTTACCGCCTTGGGGATAAAGCAAATTATAGCTTGTGCAGGTTAAGAATTTGCAGCATTGTATTAAAAATGCTAGTTGCAAGTATAAAGCTTTTTAAATTCTAAGACCTTGCTCTTCTGTTTTCCCCACCCCAAAATCCTTTAAAAGAAAATAACACTTGAAGCTGAAATGTCTTAAGTCCGTTTTCTTTGCAAAGGTAATTTGGGAGTAAATAGATACTAGGGATGGAGGTGGCAATGAACAAAAGAGAGAAAGAGGTGAGTTTTGCAAAAAAAAAGTCTTTCTTTGGTTTTGGATCACAATTTTATGTGCCTTTCCATAAGTATCTCAGAAATTAGGTATCCCCAAAAAGTCATGCCTCTGTAAGAGGAATATTACGGCTGATATTGAAAGCAAACATACACACATCAAGAAAATGGTATCAATGTATTTCCTATAGCAATGTAACGGAACAGCTAATAATACTAAACCTCCCTGCAAACAAATTCAGTAAATGATACAAAACTATAGAAACAAGTAGGAAAATAGAAGGCCTAACTATGGGATTTCGTTATTATATTCATTCATCCTCCCTCTTTACTTCCACTGCATTATTCACTGGTTTTTCATGGCATTATCTTGGTCAAAAATAAAAGCATTATTCAGTGTGCCTGTACTCAGCAGGGGTCTGGTCCTGATCAGGGCTTTTGAGGCAACAGCGAACCAGACGCCTGGGCTTAGTAAGGGAAATCACTTGGAAGCACGTGATCCCACTGTATACAAATAACTGGGTCCATTAACAGTTTGTTATTCCAAGTGTTTTGCTGCATAAAATATCCACAAGGCAACAACCGTGCAATTCTGAATGTTCCTTATTTTAAAGATGGGTAGGTATCAAAAAGATGTTAGCACACAGAAAATCACACAGGAAGCCAGGGCTTAAAGTTACGATGTATACATAGTTAAGTTTTCCTCCGTATAGACTGCTAAACAGATTTTTGCAAATTCAATTAGAATCAGCCTTTTTACTGTTTTTTCTAGATAGCTTTATGTCTAATAACCCAAAGCAAATTAAAAATTAAAAGATTTTTTTAAACTTAATGTAATGGTTTGAGTGCACAAACTAGGAAAATAAAGAAAGAAATGCTTCTTGAAATAATCTTGTAATGCACAATCTCTGCTCCTGGCAAGTTTTTTTTAACCATGCCCATTTCCAATAATGTAGTTAATCGGAGTATAATAAATTGAACAACTACCGTCTGATTTGGTGAATTCTTTGAGCAAATTACGAACTAGCTAAGAGAAAATTCACAAATATAGATTCACAGTAGCACTCCTAATTTTATAGTGAAACATCTGATTCAGTCTATTTATACATTTGATTCAATCTATTTGTAAGGTGTCTGTTTAAACACTGGTATGCTTTTGCTATTGCCTGGCCCTATCAGACTNAGCAATGTTAGAAACACAGAATTTTAAGGTAACTGAAAAAAAGGAAAATATTCCGGTTTTGCTCTGATCAGTTTTACCTGTGATTTCCCCATAGTTCTCATGCATTTGTTTCAGTACGAAAGCATTCTAAAGTTTATATTTAAGTCACCTTCAAATATTAGCACTTTCTGTACTTCCTTTGCCCTTGTGGGAGAATACAGTATGTGCCAGTAGAAACCTCTGCTTTAGCTTATTGTTTATTTATAATACAATTAGAAGCTTTTTCAAACAATGTTTACAGTACAAGATTTACTTGTCAGGGCAATAACAATGTTGTCAAAAAGCTAGCCAGATACAGTGGCCTATGTCTTAGCTGTGAAACCTTCCAGAAGGGATATTCTGTTGAAGAATTGGTATCTCTCAGCCAATACACACACAAAAAAGTGTGAAAGTATGCAGGAAAAAATCATTACAGTAGTAGCAGGATATATATGTATATAAAGCACCCAGACAGAGGTATACCATGCCCTTGGAAAGTATTCTTTCAATATTCAATCCCTTAATCATATATAAGAAAGATGCTATTTAGACACTTCATACTCAAATCTTCATTCTATTTTCTAAATTATGCTGGTTTTGTAGAATATGGACAATCAGATGATTAACTCTACCATCGTATTAATGCTACTTACACAAAATCTTTTGTGCTAAAATGCTGTAAGTGCCGTTAAGGAACATTAAACCTATTCAGTTACAATATCCATCTTAGAATAACACTTCAAATTTGATTTGATGTACTGTGTAAAAATCACAATAACATAACGTTACTCCAAACTAAAGCAAAGGCTTAAACCTTTAGGATGGCTGGAAAGCTGCTTTTTCTAATGCATTTTAAAAGTACATCAACACAGTGAAACAAAGCATGAAAACCTAAGTATTAAAAAAGATGAGTCTGGCCCAATACATATCTGGAGAAAAGCCCCACGTCATTCCAGAATCTCCAAAGACAGAAAGGAAACAATCTCTAGCTGTTAGAGCACGGGGAAGAACAAACAGACCCTACCAAACAGTGCGCGTCTCTCCCATGGATATGTCGTCTCTACTGCAAGNTATGTCGTCTCTACTGCAAGTCAGAAACAGTGAGAGATTTTACAATTCAATACCTCTTCTGTAGGCCTGCATCCTCTTCAGATGCTCCATCTCCTTATGGGAGGACCGCAAAAGTAACTCAGCCTGATGAGCTGATCCGTACAGATGCTGCATAACCCACTAATAATGGCAAAGGAATGTAAGTGGGGAAAAATAGGCCATCCTAATTCTGCTGTTATTCGTTCTGTGAGTTTGGATAAAATAACCACTCTCTTCATTGCTAGTCATTTATAAAATGGGGAGAATGAGATTAGCATCTGCTCTCACTCTTTTTGGTGTGCGTTTTCATGCT
>VYZW01039753.1:6007-17182 GCA_013401315.1 Balaeniceps rex | reverse complement strand
CAGCAGGCAGTTCCACAGGAACATCCAGTCCATTCGTGTGCGATGGTTCATGATAATGACACTCCTTTCTCCAGGAACAAATCCATCACCAGTGACAACCACCTTGGCACCAAACACCATCTCCAGCAAGGCCTAGAAATAATATCTCAATATTATGGCTTTACTCCCAGAAGAAAAGCATCAGCCCATTAGCAATAAAAATTAATTTGAATTATATCATTTCACTTATTCACTCACATTGTCACTGGTAAACAAACTTCTGACTGTTTTTTAATAAAGCAGCCAGCTTTTCTACAGTAACAGTCAGCTGTTTAATGGAGGAGGAAACAACATTTAAGCAGCACTTCCTAAAAAGCACTCTTTTACAATCAATGTCCAACATTAAACTTGGTTTTCCCTGTTTTTCCCAGAATGCTATTATGTAGGAATAGAAGCAAGGGAATCAGTATGGATTATAACTTGGTAAGTAAAATCTAAGGAGACACTGGCTGCACAAATATTCTATTGCTCGATATTGTCAGGGATGGGAAGGCATTAGAAGCTGCCTTGCTTTCTGCTTGGGTCCAAATAGTCAACATGCTTGTGCTTGACTTCCATCTGCAAAAATGGCTAGAACCTGATGGCAGAAAGAGCAGCTGAGAGAGAGAAGTCCCAAACAAGCTTGAACATAGTACAGTGATGTAGATCTGGGTCTGTACAGCTCTACAGCGCTACCTTGAAGCCTGGGCCTCCACCCCACAATTTGCAAAAAGCATCAACTACCAAATGCTGGTACAGAGTCATCTACAAAGTGCCATCCCAAAGCACGGAATAAGCCTCAAGCGTGGAAGGACACAAACCACAGGCCAGACAAACAGCTTTCTCCATTTTGCCTAAACAGCCAGTGGTGCTAGAAGTTCACATATAAAACGTGTTTCTTGCTTTACCCACTACGTGGCTCTGAAGGGTCAACTTATAAACCATAGGTTGGTGGTTTATTAAAAATAAAAAGCAGGCAGGAGCTACACAGTAAGTTTAAGAGGGCCTGGTTTCATAACCTGGACAGTTGGACCATAAACGTATAACTAGACTAGTTGTACATAACACAGCCCAATGGCATGCTCTGGCCGTGTTCACACCACTAGTCTCTCAACCTCCAAAACAAGATGGCCACATACAAATTGCCTATTGAAAATGGTTCCTGACCCATGACCATTCCCAAATCATGAAATAAAGTGTATGGAGGAGTGCTGGTTCATTACAGCAGAAGACCAGGATCAGGCATATAATTCAAAAATATGGATGACAATGCTAGTGCCTTGCAACCTTTTAATACCTAGTGGAAACCAGAAAGGTTTCCAAAAGAAAAAAATCCCAAGAAACAGAGGTAGACAACAGATATGACCTAGAGGTATGACTTAAGGCCCTAAAGTTAGGGCCACTGGCAGGACACTGTCCAACCCAGTTAGCACAGAAAAAGAAACACAAAACACACACCCCTTTAAAACACACAAGACAGAAACAGAGAAAGCAGAAACTATTTGATATGTAATAAATCTTCCTTTATGCCACAAGATACGTATTTCTGCACACCAATATACCATTTTACTTCAGGAAAAGTTAAACAGATCTTTAAAGGCCTTAAGGAACAAAGTCCCTTGGTTTTTAGAGAACGGATGAAGAGACAGAGCCCATTCATACCGCCTTTCCTCAGGAACAATTCAGGAAAGAGCTTTGTTATTGATTTCCAGACTCCTACAGCTATAAAGTTGATGCAGTATAAGTGAGGAAGACTTCATTTCTAGGGGAAGTTCTTCTTTTTCACCTGAAATCATTTGTCTCTAACTCAACTACAAGGACTAAATTCTAAGAGGATTAAGTAAGAGAACAGTGAAGGTCAGCAACAGTGTACCAGACAGAGAATAATTTTCCTAATTAGATAGTCAGAGCACAGTCGAAAGGGAGAGTTTCTAAGATGACTCATTTAGGAAGTTTGTAATTTAAAAAATTCTCCTACTTAATTGTGCTTCACCTACTCTTCTCTGATCAGCATCTAACTGACACTGGATGGAGATGTCATGAAAGGGCCTTTTCAAGAGTACAATTAAGACATGGCGTTAGCTTCCATACAACTGTGGAAGAAGAGGGGGACTGTAGACAGGCACACAGTCTGCAACACCGAGCTAAAACCTAAGTCTCCACAGATAGCAAGTATGTTAAGGCCTGTTTTGACAAAAGCATAAAAAACTTTAAAAAAATTAAATTAAAAGCATTAGCGAGCAAACTAGATTGTGGGATTATGAACATTTGTCCAGAACTTGGCTCAAACTGCAACTTACCACTGGAAGTGTGAGCCAAGTGGCCACAACGCAATCGGTGATCCAGCGATACCAGGCCGGTGAGATAAACATCAAAGGTAGAAAAGGACCGAGCATGAATATACTTCCAAAAAAACTTCCCAAGAATAGTGCAAGTACAAAGTATATCCCTTTCCATGACACCATGGCTCTGAAAGAGAAAGTTGGCATTATGTTAGAGAGATAAACTGAAAGTAATTACATAACTCTCCCAGTCCGTAGGTCCAGTTTGAGGTAATATTCCTCGTTTTTTCCCATGGCTAACAACATATGATGACAGTAAACACAACCAAAACATTCTACCTCACAAGCAGCAGTAAGAGAACGACTTCATAAACAGAGTAATTTGTAAGGCGCATTGGGATATTAAAGGGGTCATAAAAGTATCAGCTACATCATAATTTCCTCCACTTATTACAATATGTAGTTCCACTTTAAAATCTTCAGCAAGCTATTTTTATTATACAAAGGTACGAAGAGCTATATAACAGAACACCTGTTATATTAAACTTTTCAGCCATTATCCCTGTCATTGGAAAAGTGCTAATGTTAGCGTTTTCTGAAGATAGGGAACTTTGCTTTTCTACTTCTCCATTCTGTTTCTTCTTGCTAAACCCAGTGTTGCAGAAACTCATCTTCCCCATCTAACAAGGGTCTACGTGCGACCTCCTTCAGAAACCACTCAAGCCGTGCGAGATAGATCAGCTGTTTCAAACACCAGTTCCCTCTTCATGACAACAGGGCAGGCAAGCAGCGGCTGAAACCTCCCAACTCACCCTGGCTTAGAGAATTTGTGACTTTTTGAAGTCTGCTGTACTTCAGCTGTCCTTCTCAGTTATCTTCCAACTTATTCCACCAAAAAGCCAATAGACTTTGGGTTTTAAGACAGTAGTCTAGACTTGAAATATTTCAGTGTCAGTGCTATCAGCTAGACTCCCTTATTACAAATGAAGATGTACAGTGCACGGAGCTTCTTAATGCATTACAGCAGAACACTCAGCAATCCTCCAAGCATTTGTAATAGCTACAAGCTTTCACAGTTTAGCAACTACTACCAGCTATGACAAAGCAAATGTGGAAATATCAATTCTCTAAATTAGGGCCTAAAAACAGACTGGTTTTGTCTATTTAGGACTCAACCAATTGTTTATAAAATCAAAGGTTAAGTAGAAGTCACTTTTCAGTCACTTTACTGAATTCCTTTTTTGACAGGCTATTTTAGAAATTATAAGAGCTCAGACAGACCGGACTTCAGGACAAGAAAAACAGGAAGCTGGTGTTTTTAATTTTAAAATGAGCAATGGAAAAGTAATCCATTAAGCCTTGTGTACTGAACATACATGATTTATCTCAAGCATGTTTTGTGCAATGTCCACAGCAATAATGTTTGCACAGCAAAGCATTCAAAAGTCAAGAAATGGCAACACTAATGTGGCTAGCACATGAATTTGCTTCTGCTACTTCATGTTGACAAGTAACAAGAAAGTAGCTCTATTTTGGGATACTTTTAGGTATAAACAATTTCCTAAAGTGTACATACTTGGAGGAAGGCCAAAAGAAGAGGCCATGCAAATTTGTTAACGTAAGAAGGACATAGGAAGTTGTATTTAGCCTGACTTCTGCACCATAGCAAGAAAAGTAACACTAAATACAAATGTTTGCTGATAGCTATGTCAGAAAGTTTTTAAACACAATTAAATTTGAATTCAAACAAATACACATTATTTACATCCTGGAGTATGGAGCCCTCTCTTTCCTGCCAAAAGCAGAAACTAAATAACTGGCTGTCCACATATGCAGGCACTAAGTAGGATCAATTTTGACATATCAAAGGATCTTTGAAGAGCACTGCACTGAAGAAACAACTGCCTTCTTGTATGTGTTACTGCAAACCTGTGTGGGGAAAGTCTGAAATAAAGTAGCAGAGGGAAAGAAAAAAAAAAAAAAACCAAAAAAAAACCCCAAAAACAGAAGAGGACAGAAACAACAGAAATGGCAAAGAAAAGCATTAATTGCAGCAGGACTAGAAGAAAAGGTCTTCTCCTGACATACAAGATTTGAGACCTACTGCAAAAGGCAGCAGAGAGGACTAAAATTCAATGTGCTTGATCTAATCAAGCAGTTTTTGAGGAACACACACAGCAAAACAACTGGAAACATCCAGGGACAGCTTTCAGACACATAAAACCCACTAGCAGACACAGAACACGAGTTTGTTTTGCTTCAGCCAGCTGCTCCAGTCCTCTCCGAGGCCGCGCAGAGCCACCGGTCATCGAGTCAGATGCAATGACGTCCGCCAGACAGACACCCTGGCTCCAAGCCGCTGCCGCACGACACGAGGCGCATGTTCCAGTTCCAAATACTTGACTGCTGCACACAGGTGACCACCGAGTTAATGAGAGAAGACATCGCTCTGTCATCCTCCTAGACTCTTAGGAAAGCAATGTAGATCACTTATTTGCAGGCTGAGCTTTTCACAGTTTATACTGGTCCTTCCCTCAAATTATAGCACAGAGCCAAATATTGAAGAAAAAAAATCTTTTCCTGTATTTTACATAAAAGGCTGTCTTGTAAACTTTTTTTTTTGGATGAAGGTATTTGAGCTATGGGAAAAGACCTGAGGAAGTTCTGAAGTTTCTCTTCTGCAACCTGCACCCCAACAGTATTTTCTTTAACATTACAGTATATATGTAAGTATTACTGCATTCCACTGGGTTAAGCACTGCAGTGCTTATTTCTAAACACAAAGGATACCATGTGTGTTTTTAATCAATGTCATTTATCTCTCTTGCAGCCACATTTTTAAAGCGTGACACATACCATATTTTGCTTATTGCTTATATATAATACAGTATATAGCTTTACACATGTACACATGCATTCATCTAGAAGAATGGATAGACTTTGTCTCCGAATTACTGCCACCACAATAAAGCACATACCCTGCAAACCGGTATGAGAACAGAAAAACAACTCCCTCTTAATGAATTTGAGCAAAACTGCAAAATGAGAAGCCTGTGATAACATGAAGAACTTGCAGCAGAGAGTAACCATCCACCTGGCCTTCTGAAAGCGGGGCTCAGCAAGCTCATTTTAGTAACAAGGTGAAACGGTTAACACACTCAGCCCATTTGTTTTTGTTTGTGGGTTCATGTGGTGGAGTTACAGCCTGGACAATAGGTTACATGATTGAAAATGCATCTGCCTATGCACATCAGTTGAGAAACATTTACATACACTCTCATTTTAGCCAAGAGTCAAGGATAGGTACTCATCGCACAAGCTGCTGAGCACACTGGCTGCCCTGGGCAGCCCTGGGCCAGTTCAGCAAAAGCGTTGCTGTGTGTGTTTAGGGCAGGGAGGGCAGAGAGGAGGCTGAAGCCCAGGCTGGATTTGACACGCTCGTCAGACCAGGCGCACCGCTGAAGCGATGTGCCCTCTCTAACTCAAGCGGTGCCACAGGGAGCCAGCTCCAGCACCTCCTCGGCCAGGAGCACAGCGCACAAGTTTGTAAATTGTACGGAGCCAGCTCTAGTCAGACAAAATCAGTCACAACTTTGTGTCCTGCTAAAGCTTCAGTACAGTTTGGGAACTGCCCTGTCTCTGAAGCAGTACAGTCGTGTTCACACGGTGCTGCAACTTGCCTAACAAACCCTCTTTTGCCTGTCTTTGCTCAGTTCTGCATCCTCACCTTTTTCCCTTCCTGACAGCAACCCCTCTCCCAGCCCCGCATTCCACACCTCCCATCCCGACACAGCAATACCCTTCCCATACGCACCCCATTTCCCCCCCGCCCCAGCCCTTGCGACACCAGCTTGTTTGGGCAGGTGAGGAGCAGCAGGCTCCAAATGGCCACACACCCTGCTGAAAAGGAAAGCTGTAACGCTGAGGACTGCACGGTTGGCACACGGGCTCGGCTGTCCGGCCCTGCCAGGCCAGGCCAGGCCGGGCTCTGCACACTGGTGTCAACTTGGGTTGGCATTACAAGGGCTCTTGTACCCAGTTCACCATTGTGTCAGTCACCTGAGGAATTCCCAGACACCTGCTACCAAAGACGACAGGGAATTGACTCCATTATCATCCTCTTTCATCTCTCAGCCCCTTAAACACCCAGCTTAGGAACAAAGTATCTTTATAGATACACGTCAGCCACCCCAAATCTAACATATGCATTCAGCAAGAGAAGTAACAGCTACAAATCAATGCAAAACACACGCCTGCAACTTCAAAACATGATTAAAAAACAAATAATCTCAAAGGGAAAGGAGTACTTAATGAGGACTTGTAAAATGATCTAAAACAAATGTGAAAAATCTCAAAACAAAGAAAATCAGAGCCGATCCGTGTCAGAGATGAGAAACCCAAGAAATGAATTAAAGGATTCGACAGGAAGCCTGAATAACAGAACACATTCTCAAAGTACAGAAGTATTCCTTTACTGCTGCTGACAACTATCTCCTCCTAATGCAGCAATCACTCTCAACACTGGATTTAGCATGTATTATGGCCTTTATGCACCTTAAAGCCACTTTCCATTTGTTGTGTGGGTCAGAGCTGCGGGGAGACAGTCAAAATTATTTTAAGATTCAGGCTGGAAGCTGCAAACAGTGAGAAAGACAGCACCCTCATACTGGGCTTGTAGTTCTTCATCTATTTTGTGGCAGAACTCCAAGTTATTGGGGTACTGTACTTCACATGTTCTCGTTGCCATAGCAGAAGGAAAACATGCTCTGTCTCCAGGTAACGGGAAACAGTAATTCTTAAAATACGATTTTTGTTTTACGTTTCAGTTAGTTTTAAAAATTCTTGGCTACAATGGGACAAATTACTTTCCAAAACAGTTGCATTTTTGTAAACTCCATCTTTATTAGAATACTTTCTTGAAACTATTTCAATATTCTATGCAAACAAAGTTTTTGCATAGTAACATAAAGCAGAGGCACCTTCCTGTGATCGGATTTTGGCTTGTTTTGCTTATCATCTACATGCTTTTATTCAAGGTACAGCTGGAACGACAGACAAACCACAGCTTGTTATGATGATGATTTCAAAAGGTTTTAAACAGCCTGTTCTCTACAACACAACCAGTTTTTCTTCACAACTGCTTCTATGGCCTGTAAGTGGGCAAAGGATGCAAAATAAGTTTATCTGGTAAGAAACAAAAAAGTTCTAAAATTAAAGGTCTAGAAGTTTCACAGTAGACAAGACTCACCACACGCTTCGTGCTTCCTTAACAGTTCCTGGCTAATTCAAAGTTCTTGTACAAACAGGTTAATCTGTGTTCCAGGTTCAATGTAAAACAAGATTTAACCTACAGTATGGAATTAAGCAATAGTACCTGACAAACAGAGCCAGCTGCCTGATAACTAGAGAGATTTTTAAGCACTTAGTATTATGCAGTCAGCAAATCAGGTTTTATTACACTACTGAAAAAATAAAAAAATGCTCATTAGTGCCAATAAAATAACATTGTATTATTACCAGTCAGTACGTTTCCATTCAATCAGCACCGGCAATAAAACTGTTCAATAGTCTTCAAGAACTGAATGGGGAATACTAGGCATTGGGTTTAATTCTTCTTTCAATTATCAGCGGAAAAGGTAAACATTATCTTCAATTAAAATCAAGCAGAAAAACTCACACAGACAGCCAGTGATGCCTTTTCTCTAACAGTTCTGCAGAGAAAGCCAGCAGTTAACTGCGAACTGACTTAATTTAGTTCTGCATTTCCTCTAAGCACGGCAAATGAAAGAGGTGAGCTGGAAATTCCAGCTCCTATATTCAGTTTTGCATTTTGAAACGTAATTTCCAAGTCAGAAGATACAATATTCACAACAATTTTTAAAACCTTTCATCTAGGTGAAGTGAACTGGACTTCAAGGAGGTGGGCAAGAGGGGAACAAAGATTGCCATCTTCCCAGGTATCCATTAAACAAACCATCAAATGAATGACCCGAACTTTTAGTTGTTCACTAGTTTTTAAGGTTACTACACAAAAGCATCTAGACAGGAGAGCAGGCAGCTGGACAATCCTTCCCAGCTTGCAAGGCAAATAACACAGGGGTCTCTGCAACCACCGAGCAGGTGGCCAAGTGACAAAACATCAGCCACGCAGACGAAGTTTCAGTGGAAATGACACATCCTAGCAGAACGTTTCAAGTCCAACAAATCACCAGGCTTTTCTGTTTGAGCATTTCATGGGGTTTTTTTCCATAACAACATTTCAAAGGAAATTTTTACCAATTCTCGCACTGAGAGCAAGAAACTAGTTTCTATGTAGTACCGCATTTTAAAAAGAAAATTGCTTACAGCAAGCTTTTGTAGACTGACTCAATTGTATTTCCAGATCTACAACTTACCCCATCTCTTTGATCACATAACTTCTCACTTGTGCCTCAGTTAAAAGAGCTGCAGAAATAACAGAGGTTGTATGGGAAGCAATGACAGGAAGAAGCTTAATTATTAATTGCACAGATATCCACTCTAATCAGTAGCCCATACGATACAGGCAAGAAGCTCCAGTCTCCACAGATGTCTTTATGAACTACATTTGATTTCTGATCGTTCTCTTGGGCACTTCAGTATTTTAAGGAACATACAAATATGGCACAGATCACTATCACAGAAAAAAGATGTGAAGAAACAGGCACTTGACCATTAGAACTACTTCCCTTTTATTCAGTTCTTGCATTTAAAAAGCTTTAAGAGATTCCACACATGTATCATAAAACAATATAGGATAGGGCAGTAAAAGATAATTATCATCACAAACCACATCTCTGACCCTCTCTAACAGTAGAGCAGATATTAGCTTACACACGCACAAAATAAAAAGTACAATACTTAATGAGTAATTTCCATAAATATTACCAATGAAATATGATTATTGTTGCATCTTACAGTTTATTATCTCTTTTATTTGCCAAGACTTAATCTGACTATTGTAATTCAATAAAAAATTTAATAGAATACTTAATTTGCTCTTCCAAGTAATTGTGTCTTTCCAAATGCAAAAAAACCTGGCTGAGATTCTTTGCAGTACAGCCTTTAGACACTGTAAGCAGATAATTCGGTCAGGGTACAGACATCAAATCCGTCTGATGCTTTTTCACTCTTGTTTACCTCTACTCTTTCCACTCTTGCTCCAGACAACCATTAGACCAATAAAGCTTGAATGAGAGCATGAGCTAAGGTATTTTAAATCATTTGTAAGAGGGTATCAAGCAACAGCTACAGCTGCTTCCTGAAAAAAAAAAAAAAAAAAGAATTATTTATGGAAAAGTAGCTTGCTTTTATTCCTTACCGTATTCAGAAAATCTAGATGAATTGACAAATTTGAGCTGCTGTGGGAAGAACTGCACAAGAGCTTTTTCTACCAAAAGCTACCTCATTTTTTATTATGCATGTTGCACAGACACAAATAATTTTGAATTACTTCTTCATGGCTTTCCATGCATATAGTTGTTCTCTGTACTATCCTTCAAGTTACTGTGGCCCCACAAGCCTGTATTAAACAGCAACCAATATAAAAAGAGTGCCCTGGCTGACAAGTCATAAAAAATAAGTTTGGCAGATGAAGAACAGCTATTGTATTCCCCCCATGCCCTTCATCCACTGTCTTTAAATAAAAGAAAAAAAAAAAAAAACATAACCTTGCAACAAACATGGAGTAGTGGTCAGTTCTGGAGTTTTATTAGGTATATAATGTAAAACCTGCAGGTCAGCTCTAGGCCCAGTCTACTTTACAAAAAAAGCTACTTGTGGTCAACAGCTGGCAAATCTAAGTCCTCTGGTTTTAAAAGTCTATAACAGACCAAAAAGCTAACCAAGTTTGACAGGTAACAATCCAAGTGAAAATTATGAAAAACAGATAAAAACTTCCTCTTTGTAATTGGAAATGTTACAAAAAAACCAATAAATCTTTTTTTTTTTTTTTCCCTCCCTGCATAACAGCACCCCAACACTTTAGTTCACAGCTGTTCTTGGCAGGGAGGGGTGGCACTTATAATTTCAGAATTACCTATTTCACAATAAAATCCTCATCCAGGGAACAGAAATCAAGGACTCCATGCTGAAGAACAGTTACTCAAACACCAAAGTAGTAGAGTGTTCAGCGGAGTATCTTAAAATCTCTGCCACTGGCGTTGAACCAAAATTGCTCCCCGAGAACAGTGAAAGCTCTTCAAGTTACTGATACGCACTGCAAGAGATCCTGAACGTACAATTTAAAAAAAAAAAATGTTGAATTTCCAAGGTTCTAAAAACTTTGCTGTGTTCACCATCTCCAAGATAAACTCTTTTCTCAGCCTGCTTACAGAACAGTAACTCTCAACTCCCTTCTGCGTAAGGATACATCCGTGCAACTTCGAACAGCTTTTCTACCCTCACCAAGATAGAATCTTCTCATCGGGTTAACAACTCAAAAGAAATACAGGAGACGTGTATGAACAAAATTCAAACAGCCTGTTCAACAACCTATGAAAACCACTGACCATCACTAGGATAGAAACAGCATGACACAAAACTTATGCTAGCTCATATTATTTTGAGGAGTGCAATTATGAAAATAAGAAGGGGGGATGTAAAAGCAGACTTTCAGAGGCCTTAAGTAAGGGACCCAACTTGGAGAAAGTTTCAGTGAGAGCTTTGTATTTGTGACCATCCTTAACAAAAACCTCTCTCGGTTTTAGAACAGAATATATTAACCCAAATAATTCCTCCTTTTCCAGTTATAATGTATGCTACAAATGAATTTGATTCTGGATGGGTAATATTACGGCTTTTTTTTTTTTAACCAAAGCAGCTTTTTTTTTAAAATATCTTTTATACTATGACAGAC
>VYZW01039747.1:0-37070 GCA_013401315.1 Balaeniceps rex | reverse complement strand
CTTTTTTTTTTTTTTTTAAGTTGGTGTGGATAATACTTGGGTACAATTACTACAAATAATAAACAACCTACAGTAACATTGCATTCTTTTTGTACCCTGTAGACTAAAGTGCCTAAACGTGGGTGGTTTCTAGAAGACATGCTTTAAATTTCTTCTGTGTACCTTTGTAGTTATTTTGCTACATAATAGAAGGTTGACTTTTGGAAAGAAAACGGAAGGGCTGCTGGCCCTAAAAATGGGGTTTGCTGTAAAATTATTGTTTCCTTACAGGTTTTAGTATATAGAATGTCCGTGTGTGTTTATGGGTTATTACACATTGGAGGCAAATAAGATTTTAAAGAAATCTTTTCCATTCCTGTTACTTTAATGATAATCTAAGAGCTTTGCCCACTACCTGACTGGTAATATAACACCCCACTGCCCCCTGTGCATTCAGTTTTCTTTTTTTTTTTTTTTAATGCCTGAGGGAAAGAACTTACACAATTCTGAAAGGGTTGACTTCAACAAAGTTTTGTAGTGACACCCAAGGTGTTACTTATGCCCTAGTTGTGCAGGCACATGGGTGACTTCAGCTGGGTAAGTAGTTCTGCGTGAGCTCAGAAAGACTGCACTGAAGTTCACCACATCCGCATGGATTTGGGGCACAAATTGTACAAAAGAGCTGGATTGTAACGTGGCTGGCTGGCACTGAGCAAAGCGGGTCAAAAGAAAAGGCACAAGTGACACCTACCCATTTTGTAGAATGCTGTTAGGGTATTGAATAACGAAACCACCCTTACCTTCCAGCTACTTCCCCGCCTCCGAGAATGGCAAGAGCTGAAGGTGAAACCTGCCTGGTCTGGTTCAGCAGGGAAATTAAAAAAGTGAGGAAACAGCAGGTGCCTACTCTTGAGTTAATTATGCATTCTGAATGTGAAGTGCTTGTAAGTTGAGATGGTGTTGCTGATTCAAATCTACCAAAGGACGCCTTCCTCCGAGGAAGGTTTATAAAAGCATTTTGAGCTTTTAGCTCTAAAAAGTGGTTGTAGCAATCTGTACTGTATATAGTACACTGTTCGGGAAAACTAGCTCCAGTAAGCTTACTAAACACTTCCTTACACTATGTGTAAGAAATTACATTGCTTTTTTTACTGTAGAGCATTTAAGGAGCTGGTTTTGTCTTGCTTAATGTTACCATGTGTCAGGCAGCATTTTATTAATGTGAAAATAGTAGGAACTGGTTTGTCGTTTAAACACCTAAATTCCTTTAACATCAGTAAAGTGAAGCAAAATTATACTTCCTTATTCCCCATTCTTTCTGTTGAAGTGTTAATTTAACTATGTTTTTGCAATGCACACATTATTAAAATTAAATTTATATCTATTAGTTGCTAATGGTAATACCACAGCAAATCTAAGAGAAACTGTGATATCTGCTGTCTATCAACTGCCCCATCAACTTGCTTGCCTTTGTAAAGCGTTGATCCATGTTAGACATCTAATGTCTACTGCAGTGATGCTCATATAGTATTTTAGTATCCCTTCATGTACTCTGCATGCCTTGCATTTGTGCACTGTAAAAGGATAGACTGTTTTACAGTACTTACTCTAGGTTTAAAAAAACCCTTCCATTATTTTATATAGTATTTCCCATATCCAAAATAGGATAACTTCTAAAGCCAAAGATCAATAAATGTTTATTGTCTATCAGTGTGATTTTTTTTTTTTTTCTGATTTTGTATGATACATTCCACTTGTTATCAACTTGTGCAAAATCTCCAGGTTTGCCAAAGAACGTGTGGTAACCAGACTTTTTCTCATGCTAGCCTAAATTGTTTATCTTTTTTAGAAATAATTGAGTAGACCATTTATCCCCTCCTTGTTTGGGGTGCAGCAGAAAAAACAATTTTCTAGTATAAATGCAGATAATGTCTTTTATTCACATGAATAGCAGTTTACCCACAAAGAACCACTTACAGATTTGAGATAAGTGTTTTCATTTCTGAGTATTTCAGAATTAAAATTTGGGAACAATTTAACTTCCTGGGAAAAAGGTCGGCTGTACACTGTGGTGGGTGGAGGAAATTTTGAGTTTCCCAGTACGCTCACAGGATTTATATCACCTTTCTTCTTGACTGTGTCACCCTTCCCGATAGGAAGACACTTTTAAAAAGGGGTTGTATTTGCTGTCTTTAAAAAAAAGAGAAGTAATGTGTTTAAAAACCCATTGCATGGTCTCGTCTATTTGTTTCATCCTAACAGCACTAAGAAGGAATATACTTAAAGTAACATCTTGTAACCTTTGTTTTTTTTTAATTTGATTTTTGGAATATCAGATTTGGTTATGCATGGATTTTCTTTCCATGTGTGCAACATATACAGATGAATGGTGCCAAAACTGCTCAGGTAGTTCTGCAGCAGTAAAAAAAAAAACCTTGAGAAAACAGCCTCCTTTAACCTACAACCAAAGTGGTACCAAAGACCCCTTTGTCCTGCTGCAGAGAGCCAAAATGCCCTGCAGTCGTCCCTAGGAAGAGCTGGTCTCGATTTTTGGGGTGGGGATTTGAAAGTGTACAAGGCATTTGAGCTGTGGGACCCCCTCCTGAAAGTGATCAGTCTATCTCAGATAATGGGGTGAGTTTAAAATCTTGGTTAGGAGGAAGGTAATGAGCTGTGGTGGGAGATGTGTTTGTGTCGCAGAAGCCATCTCAGCCTTCTGCTTTCTCCATGCAACCTGAAGCTTGAGACTGCCTTGAGACTCCACAATCCCCAGGACTTTGCAGTAGAATGGGTGTTGAGCCTGGCACGTTCTTCCCAACAGTTTTTACAGTCCGTGCTTCTTAGGATAATGTGTTGATGCTAGCTAGTTTGCTGCTTCAAAGTTCAAGTTAATCAGTGGGTGCTGACACAGTGTAGGTGCTTCTCAAGATTTTTTTTTTCCTAGGCTAGGTTTCTGTACAGAGTTTGTTGTGTTTAACCTTCAAAAGGACTTTGTCTGGAGCCATACTGAACACAATTAGGTTACCTGGGATGTTGGCTCTACAGCATCTTTTCTACCTGTGAAGTGTTCAAGTGCTGCAGAGCTCAGACAGTTGAGCAGTTGCCTGGAAAAAGCATCCATCCCTCTGCTAGCCACAGCCCTGGTTGCCATGAAGGTGTATGCTCTGCTCTTCCAGCTCTTCACATTCATCTGTTCTGCTGCGAGAAGCTGCTGTGAAAGCCTTGGCAGTGTCCTCCTGGAGTGGAAGTGAGCCGTTGACTTCAAGGGTTATATGAAGTCTTGCTTTTGAACCCATCATGTTCATACTCTAAAGCCCCACTGATTTATTAAAAAGTCTTCAGTGAGGAAAACTAGCAAAGCTGACCTCTGCTGTCAAGTGCAAGCATGCGTGATGCAGTGTAATAGCCTAGGGATGATCCAACTTCTTGAAATGTTAATGTTAGCAGAGTATGTTCTGTGGTAGAGGAAGCCAAGAGGGCAAGCACCTGGTACCTGTCCTGTGCCAGCTGGTCTGGACAGGGCTGAGAAAATAATGAAGATGTTGCTGTTTTGATTGAGATTTTTATGAAGAATTTTCAAAGAAGATATGTTGCTTGCCTGCTTAACAGACAGGCTGTTAACTGGTGGACTGCAAAAAGGATGCAGCAGAGACTGGGAGATCACTTTTTCAGAGGAATATTCAGTTTCCCTCTAAATATACATGAAAAAATAGAAAGTAATTTGTTACACTTGTTCTGGAGTCAATCCTGCAATATTTTCTGCTTCTCATAGTATCTGAGTGTTTAAAGACCTCTCCGAAACACCATTTGTTGAGGGTTAGCATTTTGCTTTCCCAGGGGTGCAACCCTGATGGGTCTGGGGGAAAGGCGGCTTCTCAGTTCGTGAAGCGTGGAGCCACGTTGTAATTCTGTCTCTCTTGAAAGCTGAAAGGAAAATAAAGCATCCTTCTCCCCGAGTTACGAGATTTGCAAGCTACTTTAGGTGATTCTGGATAACCAACCCATGCCTGTGTTCTTCCCACCTTGTCAAGGTTGAAAGCAGTTTTTCAATGAGTGTAGAAGTTGCGTGATTGCCTGAAATGCTTGTTTTTATAGGTGTATGGGGTATAGTGTGAAGCAGTTGTGCGTATGTCAGAAATTAACAGAATGCAGGCTCTTAGTTGGAGTTAGATGTATCTGATCTTTTAGGATCACAGCTGTCCAGTTGTTTCCCATTCATTGGGTTGTACTGGGAATAGGACATACCTGCAAGTTTTGGTCCTGAAATCTGGTTTTCTTCCTTGCGTGAGCACATGCTATTCCATTTCTACTCTGTTTTTGGTATCGGCCTGATTAGAAGAGTAAAACATAAAAATCTTCAGCCCAAACATCTGTGTCTTCTCCAGATTGCCAGTACCCCTGCCCTCTCGTTCATGGAGTGGGCTTGAGCTGTTACTGTCCTCTCCCAGGCAGCACGAGCTTGCAGAAGTGGGCAGGGTGTGTGTGTAGGGGGGAGCATGGTGGAGTCATATATTGAGGAATTTGGGCTGCAATTCACAGAACGAAAGATAAGAAAGCAGTTGATCTGGGCAGGGATTTGTTGGCCGCAGGAAAGCGCGACGTGGTGATTCGGCGGTTCGATGCACGCTGCGAGGAGCGATCCGGGAGGTGGGGAATGAATGCGACTCGGAATAAAAACCAAAAGGGGCGAGTTGGAGATTGTGTTGTGTAGCGCAGGATAAGCGGGACCAATGCCATAAAACTGCAGGGTGAGGTGCTGTGCATGGTTGTTTCTCATGTGAACGCCTGGGAAAGCTGTGGAGGATTTAAGGACTAGGAAAATTACTTTAGTGAGAAACATAAAAAGAACTCTGCGGAGTATCAAGGGAAGATGCAGAGGTTAAAGTACCTTAATGTGGAATAAAAACTGCGTAGGGAAGGGCTCTAATCTTAGAGGAAGACAGAACAGGAACCAGGGACTGGAACCTGACAGTAGATAAATTACTATAGTGGAAAATGTGGTTTTAGCAGAGAGAGTCACTAATTGCATTACAACCTGAAGTGGTGAATTCTCCACCGGGTTGTCTTCAGACATCCTCTCTATAAGCTGCTGTGGGTGAGCAAGTTACTGCTCTCTATACAAGGATAATCAAGAAAAAGTAAAGGAACCAGGGGGCAAACAACTAAACCACTGTTTAGTTCAGTTTTGTTCTAAAGATTGGAATTTTGGAACTTTTGGATTGACACTGCTGCGGCTGGATTGCCACGTGACCAGGAGGAAATGCACAGACTTAATTTCTTTAACTCAGACTGCGTGTAGCCGTTTTTTGTATTGCATAGGTTTTAATGCCTTTGAAGAGTTGTAAGTGGTGAAGGATTTTAAAGTGCAGTTTTGCTGATAGCTAGGAAAAAGGTAATGTCACTTTGAAAATAAAGAAATATAAAGTAAGGAAATGTAAATGTTACATTCCGTCTCTCTAGAGGCACAGTGATATTTCAGAAAAGAAAACTTTCTTTGGAAATTCTTTTTCTCAAAGCTGCCGAAGTGAACTCCATGGCAAGAGCGGAGTCAGAACGTTACTCTTACAAAGCCAGAAGTGTAAGTCTTCAACACTTGACCTTTTTGTTCTCATGCTACAATTTTATGATTCTTACTTCTCAGCTAAAAGTAGAGCAGATGAGTTCCTTAGGTAAGCAGCTAGATGGGAGATCAAGAACTGGCACTTAGGTTTTAGTTCAAGTCTTGGCTTTCCAAGCAGCAGAAGCTGTTAGCAGGAGGAGACTTGCTGTTGCACTCGCTGGCTGCAAGTCTGAGCTGGCAATTTAAGGTTCCACTTCTCTGGAGTGCCTGGAGGTAAGAACCATTTTGTTCTTTTCCTCTGTGTATTATCATCATTATTATTCACCTTTTGGTGGCTATATTATTGAGACTTTTGTGCTACTGTCAAGGGACTCTACTTTGGAGACGTATCCTCCCCTTGCAACTCCATCTTTTCATCAGAACCTTGCTTGAGAAACGGATGTCTGGTGATGGAAGTTTAAAGCAAGCTGTTGCAGTTGGTTTAGGATGTTTCAGTAGGAATTCAGAGGTTCCTTGCCTGTTATCAAGGTCTTCATAAGCTGGATTGGAGACTTTCTCCCTTAGTAGCATCTATATACTATTTTTTTTTTTTTACTCTATATATTGTTTTTTTCTTTCATATCTTAGTTTTCACTGTGGATTCTGCTCTCTAGATCAGGGGTTTTGGCTGAGGGGTGGTGTTTTCAGCGGAGTTGTGTCCCCGCCTGGGGTTTTCACCTTTGGCCACCCCAGGCACACGCTTTCCATCTCTGCATCCCCTACTCGCGTCTCCTCACCCACAAAGAGGGACGCCAGACACGTGCACTCCCCCGTGTCTCTGTAGTTACAGGTTTAACCAATTTTTACTCACCTTTTATATACTCGTGCAGGCTAATACTGGTCTTTTTTCCTCCTGCCCTTGTCTCTAAGCCCAGTCTTTCAACCCTCCCAGACAGTCACCTCCCAAGTGTTAATGAGACAGCCCTATTAAAGTATCCCACAATTAACTCTGCCTCTTGTTTTGCAATGACTTTACAACACTGGTTCTTACCTGGATATTTGAGAATTCCCGGATTATTTTATGCAGTACTGTTGCAAGACAATTATTTACTATTTTTGCATATATGCTTTTTTCTTTTTTATTAAGTGTAGTACTTGGCACTTTGTTGTGTTTCCCTTTTTAAAAATACTAATTTCAGACCATTTCTCCAATATATCAAAGTTACTTTAAATTCAAAGTAACTGTAACTTGGGTCTGTTAGATTTATTACGTGTTTCCTATGCAAACATACTAAGATCGTACAATCACAGAACTGAAGAATGGTTGGAAGGGACCTTTGAAGGTCATCTGGTCCAACCCCCAAGATGCCAAGGAAAATGTTGAAGCGTATTGTCCTCACAGGCGTGCACACACACACGCATTTATATATATATATATAAAAAAAAATAACACATACATGTAAGCATATATATATATATATGTGTTTTTAGGTATAAACATGACCCCCATTATATACTCCTTGTCTAACAGTGAAATCTCATAGTAGTTCTTCTGTGTCCCGTCCTAACTGGCATGTATGTGCTTCACACTCTTAATCCATATTTTCTAGTCTGCTTATGAAAATTTCCTGCTGGATTGCCTCAAAAACCTTAATAAAGGCAAGACAGATAGCATCTCTGACTTTCCCCTTCCCCATCGGGCCAGCTGTGTGAAAGAAGGCAATTAGGTTGGTACGACAAGATCTGTCCTTGGCAGATTTGCGTTAGCTTTCGTTATCGCTTCACCCTCTCAGAGTTTACAGGTTGATTAGGAATCTGTTTGGGGTTTTTGTCTGGGCACTGAAGTTAGGTTGGGTGGTTTAATAACCCCAGTTACGCCACACTTTCTATAGGTGGATGCTGTATTTCCCCGTCTTCAGCCCCATGAAACTTCTTGTCCTCTATGAGCTTTTTGGAGCTGGTCAATAGCTGCGTGGTGACGCTTTTGGCCAGTGCAGTTAAGTACGCCAGTGGCCTTCCTCAAGCACTCCTGATCAAATGCGTCTAACTTTCCTTAACATTCGGTAGTCTTTTCTTTCTGTATCCTGGCCTGCCATTGTGAAAAATAAAGAAAAAAGTTAAGGAGCATTCCAGCAGCTTATTTGTTTAATTTCCCTATTAATTTCCCTATTCCTATTAATTTTCCTTCTTATTTCCGTTGTCCCTTAGATATTCTTAGCTTTCTTGGTTTTGTCCCTGTCTGCCTGTTGTAGATTTTCTTTTTTTTTTTTTTAATACTTCCTCTTATTTGTTTGCTGTTATTCGGCTCTTTTTGTTCTGAGTTTGGTTATGAAGGAAATCCAGCTTTCTTCTTGCTCTGGTTCCCTTCCTCCTTCCATGGTACCATTATTTATCGCCTCTCTTTACTCCCACTAGAGAAGTCCCTTTTCTTGTACATTTTAGAGAACAAGCTGTTGCAAGAGTTGAAACATACCTAAGTCACCCCTCGGCATACATTTATCCTTTTGGGACAGCGTGTGAAGTCCAGCTTTGCCGCGTTTCGTAAAAAACCTCCAATCTCTGTCAGCTCCACAAGTTCCTGATGTTTGCATCTATACAAAACAAAGTTATTCTAAGTTCACGGAAAAAAGGGTTCTGATGACAGAATCAGTAGTTGCTTTCAGTGGGGTGGTCTTTCCCAGATTTTGGTTAATACGACGCTTTCCATCTGTGTTCTCGTAACTTCTCCGTCAACACAAAAAACCTGTAGGTACTTTCTCTCCGTCGCAGAGCTGTAGCAAAGGAGGAGGTGTCCTTCTGTGGAAGGCATCAAATAGGAATAAATACGCCCCAGGTCAGATGTTGATGTCTCTGATGCAGACCCACGTTAAACGGAGCAGCTCTTCAGCGGGGCAGGAAGAAGTGCCCTGAAAGTTGGCTTATTTGCTTAAGTGGGTTTAGTAGCATTTCTGCTTTTTAACAAACAAATTAGGTTATGTTAACATGACTCCGAAATACTGAGAAATAAGTTTTGAAGTGGTCAGGGCCTGTGCTGCTTATATAAAATGTCTTTCTTCAAATTTTATTTAGTTCCGACAATCCTGTTTTTACTTCCATCTTCTGTTTCTTTTGCTTCAACTGCATAAAAGTTTAAAGGGCTTATTTTTCACAAGCCCTTTGCTGGGAGAGGGATATTACATCTGAGAAAATGACGACGCTAAGCTTTTCACATACAGATGTTTCGTATACTTAATAAAAAATAAAATTGTCAAAACATTGAAAGAAATTTTGTCTGCCGGTGCTTATGTGTTTCAGAGCGTGTTCTGTTGTAGATGGAAGTGCAACTGGTAGAGTCTGAACATATCTACTTTCTGGTGGTTTCATCATTCTGTACTCAAAAAAAAAAATTGCCAGGTGGCAGCGTGAATATGAAAATACCAGATTTTAGAAGCAGCATCGAGGAAGCATATTATGGTTATAAGAAAATCAGGGACTGAAGACTACAAGCACATTAAGGGTAAGTTACTGGTGAAGTGAAGAGGATGAGGAAGGTGGGCTTAAACTCACCTGCTGAAGGAAGTATCTGCAACCTTAACCTTAGCGTCCTGGTTTTCCTGCAAAAACTGTGGCACGAGAAAAGTCCTTGGGACATGAGCAAATCCTGCCCAGACACTTGACTTGGGCCAATACAATTCCCACCCGTGTGGGACTTGCCTCCCTGTCCTCCGTGAGGCTTTTCATAGACTTTCTCCCCAAAAGTTCCCCCAGCCTTTCCGTGGCATCCTCAGTTTTGAGGACCTTATGTGGTTTCATGCAGCAAAGGCAAGGAAAAATAAGGCAAAGCTGTGGAATTATCCAGTATTAACTTTTACACTGTTTTAAACTCTATTTTAAAATTACTTGACTAGATTTCATGGTTGCAGTGTCTCTTTAGCCTGTTTGCTACGTGGCGTAAAATTAAATGCAAGGGAGGAAGGGGGGGGTGGAAGCTGAATGCTGAAAAACGGCTGCTGCTGGTGCACGTGAAAAATGATCACTATGCAAACGACCTTTCCTTTAGGAAATGTTAAAATAATGAAATCACTTTAATATACTTCTAGCAGGTCATTCAATTAAAAGGGTTTTAAAATTAAGTTTCCGCTGCTGAACAAACAAAACTGCAATGAATCTGAATTAGCAATGTAAATAGTTTGTTTGGTGGGTAAATATTAAGCCACTGTGTGGTTAGAAATATTTTGTGGGGAGGGGGTTTTACAGGGCCAAGCGTTCAAGCCTGTGTGCCTCAAGGTGAGCTCTTAAATCCGTACGGGGGCCCTGGTCTTGTTTTGCTGCACTGGTGCCTTTTAAACCTGGGCACGTATCTAACTGGCTAAGCAGAAGCAAATTGATGCTGGATGTAGATGTAGCGGTGTTGGGCTCAGTGCAACTTGCAGCTGAGTTCTGCTTTATCTTTCCCCGTGAGAAGTCACCCCGTAGGTGAGGGCTGGGGGTTGCCCCGAGGATGAGGAGCAACCCAGGATGCGGCAGGTACATCCCCCCTCCTACGTCCCGGGCAGAGATGGGGTCACGGTAAGAGATCCACCACATCCCGTGAGAATTATCTCAGTTCTCTGAATTTCTGCAGCACGCGTGGTTCCCTTCCACGGGGCTGGTTTTGAACTCTTGAGATACCTGAGGAATGTTTTTTGCTTACTTCTACCTGTATTTTCTTTTTCGTGCAATCTTCTGTGGGATTCCTGTTCTGGTCCTGCTTCATCCCACGCTTTTTTCTCGTACTTTGAGGGAATTAGCATGTTCTGACAGCAGTTTCCTTTTAACCTGTATTTCACTGATAAACGTATGTATATGTTTTACACGCTATGTACGTGGAAGGTTTGTAAGGGAATCTGGGCACTGGTGCTTACTTAGTCCCTGCTGAATCAAAAGGGATGGATTTTGATTAGTTTGAAAAAGGGAAGAAACTTTAATTGCAGTTTTTGCAATTCAGTGACTAGTTTATTGTGTCGTTTGATGCAAAATATAGTCGCAAAATTAGTGTGAAATACTGGTTTAAAACTCACTTGTGAAAACCAAGAGTAAGCACATTTAGAAATTGATTAGAGCTGCGTGAAGCTGTTCCCGAGAGATTTGAACCCTGGTGCATGTGCCCTCCCAGCATCTTAGTCATCGCTGTTTTACCCATTTGGTTTGCAGCTGGCTCACCTTGTTTGTTTGTGCTGACCTAGTTTATCTGGTTACTTTGGTTGGCCATGGCAGAGAAGAGGAGGAGGAGGGGGGAAAAGAAGAGGAGGAGGAGGGGAAAAAAAGAAGAGGAGGAGGGGAAAAAAAGAAGAGGAGGAGGGGAAAAGAAGAAGAGGGGAAAGAAAGAAGAAGAGGAGGGGGAAAAAAAAGAAGAGGAAGGGAAAAAAGAAGAAGAAGAAGAAGAAGAAGAAAGTTGCAGCTTCCAGTTCCGGCAAGGCACTCGTTTTCCTCCCTTGCAGCCATCTCTGTCGTTTCACATCTTTTAAGCGTGAGGTTGCTGGTACACCACGCTGTGTTGCTGCGTTATAGCAAGCTTCGACAGGACGTCTCTCTTCAGGGCTGTTCTCAGGGGCAGAGACTGGAGGATTTTTGCAATAACAGTGTATGCAGAAGTGCGTACGCTTGGTGACATACGTTGGTATTTCAGCAGCGAGCAGCATGAGAGGAAGTGGCGTTTTAATAAAAAACAAAAGCCAAAAAACCATTCCGTTCATGGGACTAAAATATTTCTGAATTAAATGAATAACTGTGGCACAGCCTGTGTTTTCTTATTATTTTGATTTTCTTTTTTTTCAGAGCAGAAATTGAACTACCCTGTTCCCATCCTTCTTTAAGTAAGAGTTCTGGATTTTTGTAATTGATTTTTTTTAATTGGCGTTGAACATATTTTTGTGTTCTTCTGAGTTATTTTAATTGGCATTGGACATATTTTCATGTTCTTCTGAGTTATTCTGAAATTTCCCCTCCCACACACCAATATTCCTTTAGTTTAGTGACTAAACTGAGATATCCATGATTCACACAAAATTCCTAGTTATGAATCTCTGACTTAGAGAATTCAATACTGCTCTCTGCTGCGTGGTGTGAGTTATAGGAAAAAAAATGTTAAGCTTAATGTATCTGTTAACATATTTTCAGTGCCAAGCGCAATATGCGTCAAGTGTGCATTTTCTCCTGACCCTAAAACACTTTCACTACTAAAGGAAAATCTCTGGAGATTGTCCAGCCCCTTCATGGTTTATTTTTCTTTTATTCATGGAGTGGATATTAAAAAAAAAAAGTTTATGATAGCTTAGCCAATGTTGCATGCGATAACTGTGAATTTGTTTTATCCACAAAGTTTTTCAAATTCGATTACATAGGAATCCAGAAAAGGGATTTTTTTTCTTGCATCCTTATGACCACTTTTTTTTTCTTTTTTTGTGCTTGGTGAATAACAAAAATGGCAAAGGAAAAATACAGAACAATTTCACACCTTAGACTGAAGGAGCTGATTACTGTCATTTTGATGATGTGCCTTTTATATGTCTGCAGTGGTTAAAAAAGACTTTGTGGTTTGGAGCATGAGCGTTTTAAAGCGATTCAAATTATTGAAGAGCTACAAATTTTGTAAAGTGCTTCCATTTGTTAGTGACTCAAGCGGCATTGTACTGAGTTTTGCAGGGCTTTTAGCACGGTCGTATGCACAACCTATAAATGTTCTCGTAATTTCCCTGGCTTTTTTTCCCCCTCTCTCTGCATGTTGGTGCCGTTGCTCGTAAGGGTCCCTCTGCTCATATCAACATTTCTGCTCAGCAGCAGCACCCTGCACACAGCCTGGCCCAGATGAGGGGGAGGGGGATCCTTGCAACGCTACCGTCACGAAAATATCCCGGTGCTGGTGGTGACCTTAGTCACGTTAACGGTGCATCACCCCCTTGCTGTGGAAAAAGAGTACGCGTTTCGCTCTCACATGCTTAAAGACTAAATAGCATGTGAAAATGATACCAGAAAAGGTTTGCTATTTTAAAAAAATAATCCTAGCACACTTTAAAAAAAAATAAAAAGAAAAAAAGTACCAAGTTGTCACTTTCTCACCAACTCTTATGGACACGGAATGACTTTCTTATTCAAAGTGGTCTCAGGTATTGTAGAGAAACTGCCTCCTTACGTGATGACATGATTTGGTTATTGTGAGTGTAAATCACAGCTTTCGTGCACGCTTTCCCTCAATTTTTCTCCTCATTTTGCAAAGCAGCATGAGAATAGTTCAATTTGCTTAGCAATCTCCATTGCCTGTCCTAGTCAGGCGGGAATGCCTGAAAGTTGTGGTTTTATAATACAAATGTTCTGCCTTGAAATAACGAGGAACATTCCATATCCTATCAACGGTGCATTTCCTACTTGGTATTACACAGAGCAAAGTAAAATTTCCTAACAAATTTACACTACGTTTTCTGCTAAAACTTGATTTTTTTTTCAGCGTTATCTACTTGGAATGACCTGTGTCTTCTCTTTCGTGCGTTGCTTTTGACTTCTGAAATACAACATCTTCTTAACTGTCATACAAATGGCATTTTGTCTTCTGAATGAATATAAACCCAAGATCATAAACTCCTGGTCTGAATCCTCATGGTGAGCAAGATTTAGGTGTGCCTGTTTGGGGAGGTGTACTTGTTTTCTTGGGGATTGGCCAGAAGCAAGTGTCAGCAATTTGCTTCCCTCAGAGTTGATGGGAACTTTCACCCAAGAGGGGAGAAGAAAAAAAATCACCAGTATTCACATTAAATTTGTATCAGTATTCACTCAGCTCTACCCACAATAATGAGTCTAAAGAGTTTCCTCTTTGGAGCACTTTTGTTAAGATCACATTTATGAATTAACACACGATTAGAGATATGCCACACTCTGTAGAGTTATAATTTTGAAACACTGGCAGTCAGATTTTTATTTGTAGCCTCCGAGACATCTGACCTTTTTAGGGCTAACTGGGAGAGCAGCGTTCAAAGACAAAAGTGGCAGTAAGCCAAACGCAGTTACGCACAGTCTTACGCCAAAAAGAAAAAAAAAAAAAAAAAAAGGGAAAAAAGGAAAAAAGTCTCCGTGAAGTTGCAAATCCCGAGAGGTTTGAGACATTGCAGCTGAGTAACTATCAGCTCGGTGAAAGCAGAGCTGAGCCGGTGCTGAGTGCCTGCTAAAAGCCCCACTCAAAGAACACTCAGGACCCCGTGTGAAGGGGTGAGAGATTTGGCAGCTGGAAGGGAACAAAGGACTTGGTTTCCTCTATTTCAGTTTGCAAAGCACATCAGCCGTTCGGTCAACAGCTGCCCACCCTGCGCTCCGGCTGCACCCTTGGCACTGGGAATTTGCGTTCCCACCAACAAAGCGCGACACGACGTAACGAGGGCGCAAGTCCTGGTGAGAAAAGAAAGAAGTGATGTGAGGCCAGGTGAGAATTCACGCGATACAGCAAGAAGGACAAAGAAATAGGGCTGCATCGGGAGTGGTGGCGGAGCGAAATGCTACAATATCGGGCGTGCTGCAGGTGTTTTCTCCCCAAATCAGTGCTATTTCTCTGCGGAGGGTGGTGGGCGGATGCACTGTGAAGTCCTGCTCTGGCTATGTCAGGGTTTGCCTCAGAGCTTCAGCCTTCCTGCAAGAAGTCAGAGAAAATTATTCTTCTTTAGGGCCACTTTGGAGCCTCCAACAACACGATTTTACAGCTTGTGCAGATTGCAACCTCATGTGCGACCTTCTTCCATCACTTTTCCTCTCTTCTGTCAAAATTATTCTTCACTGTTTGTCTTCTCTAGTTTGTCTGGGTCGCTACACATCACAAGGGGTATCCCTTACCCTTTCAAAGCTGTAACTTTTCATCACGTGCTCCTTTTTCAGAATTTAGCAGCATCATTATCATTTTGGGATACATCTGCCTGCTCCAGTGATGTTTCCGTCAGACCTTGCTGCAGTTGCTCGCGTCTTCTGGCACTACAGCAAGTCACCCCTCCGCAGGTTATCACTTGTTATTGCACCTGCTCTTGGATATTGATCCCTTCCTATATATATATGTATGCGTAGGGTTGTGTATGTAACGAAGAAAGAATTGCAGGGAGGAAAGCACAGTCAGAAAAATGACTCGCCTCTTGATGTAGTGCTCTCTCTTCCCATCCCACCACCCGCCTTTTCCTCCCCTCTGAAGGCAGAGAGCTGCTGCCGCCGCCTCGTATATCTCCCTGCAACTTTGTCCAAGTGAGTTTGTTGCCAAATTCCTCTCTGCAAAAGAAATCTCTTCTGAAAGTTGCTGAGCTGTGGCCTCAGCAGCAGGATTTGATTGATGGATGGTTCGTTCCCCCACTGAGTTATTCAGCGATGCTTATGCGCTTGGTGGTGGCGATGGCCAGATGATGTATATGAGTCTCCCTGCATGAGGATCAAGCCATCAGCTTCTGAGATGAGATAATTTAACTCCCGGCACCTGGTTTTGAGAGATCCTGAACGCGCAGCTGGGGATGTGGATGCAGCAGACATCTACCTCTCTGCTCATTGTCAGTCGTCTTTGCAGCTTGAGCTCTGGCTTGGCTCTATTGCCATGAGGCTCTAGGTTGTTTTGTTAACAAAGAATGACCAAAATAAATACAGGTAAGAGGGAAATAAGGTGAGAAGGCTTTGGGGTGTTTCTTGCTATGTGTCAGTGCTAACAGGAAAGTCTTCTGGAAACCTTGTGCTGCACCTAGGACATAAAATTGCATCAATCTTAACAGCCAGCTTCTTGTGAGCGGCTTTGGGATCTACTGTTCAGGGGAAGATTTTGGTAGGCCACTGTAAGCATAGATGACATCCTTTTTAGGACAAGGAGTCTCGGAGGTGTAAGCAGGAATAACCTCTACCCACAGCCTGATTTTAAAGACATTTACACAATGATGTGTGAATTAACCGTGAGACGTCTGGCTGACAGAGTAGACCTACATGGCCAACTTAGGTGGTCCAAAGCAGGGGGCTCTTGTTGATCACTGAAATGTAGAATAATTGGCTGATGCTGAATAATTTGTTTGTGTGTTTGTTTTTTCAAAATTATTGCTATGTCACCCCAAGAAGGAACCAAAAATACCGGTGCCTGGCATCAAATTCTCAGCTCGTTAATTGCTGAGATCTTTTTTAGCCACTACGTGGTATATGCTTTACACTAGCAACTGCTCCACATTCAACAAGTTTTTATTTTGGGAGAAATAGGGCCTTTGGCGACAAGAGTAAGAATTTTCCGAGAGGCCTCCAGCTGAAGGCAGTCTCTTTGTGCTGCCAGTTTCTCTTGGAATTGTCTGGGAAATGCAACGGCAACGTCTCCCTGTTTGCCTGCAAGTGACTTAAATGTATGCATTGACGAAGGCAAGAGGGTTACTCATACGTTTTACGTTAAGCAGAATGAAGTATGCTTAATTGAAATACGTTTAATTAATCATAATTAAGTAAGCTTAATTAATAAACTGAAAATGCCTTTGCATCAGACTGATGAAAGGTATTTTGGAGAATCAAATGATTAAGATCCTTATACTTCTGTACCTCTAATCAGCTGTTTAACCAAATAATTTCAAACAAGGTCTGACTTACCGCAGCAAAAAGTTTTTTTGGGTATTTTGAATTGCATAACCTCAGTAAGTTGCACACTTACAGGTTTATAGATTTAAGAAACAATTCCTACAGACTCTTAAGTGAGGTCTGCAATGAGTGAACTGAACCACAACTGTTAGAGAAATAAAACAAAAAGAAGAGGCTCCGTCTGCCTCCTGTGGCTGCAGGTGTACTTTGCTGCTGGCTGCAGGGCTGACCCCAGCAAAACATTGCGGTATCCTTGTCTGACTTGAATGTTTGAGATTATTGATAAATAAGTAGCTTCGGTTCTTTTTTTAGACTGTGCCACGATCATGGCACGTCCCATGGGGCTGCAGCCATTACCCGAAGCGGAGGGATGGAGGGTTCCTCTAGTCCTTCCTCTTTTTGGCTTTGCATCTTGCTTGTAGCATCAGTGTCTCTTACAAGGTTGAAGCGAAAGCTTGGCTTTGCAAACTGCTAGTAGGCGGAGAAAAAAATTTTAAAGCACAGCACTTGCACCAGCTCAGCAGAGGACATGGTGGCTGGGGCTCGAGGGTGTAAATTCAGCCGTTGCTGTGAAATAGGCTGGTCTCATCCTTGCAGTCTGCTGTCTACCGAAGATGTGCCTGTAGCTTAGCAAGCACCATGCCTGGCTGCGGTGGGCAGACCTACCAGCCCAAGGACACGGGTGAGGAGCTGGGTGTTTACGGGACTTGGAGCCACCGCAGGCGGTGGGGATTGAAACGACTTCCTCGCTTTTGGGGATGCTGCTTTCACGCTGCGGGCGTGCAGAAGTGGCTGGGAGCTTGCACAGCCTCTGGTCTGCGGATAAAGGATTTCAGTGCCCCTCGTTGTGGGTCCTGTACCTTTCCTGGGAAGGGATTTTAACTTAAAAAAGTGAAAGGATCATTTTTTGTGCATTTGCCGACTGATGGTTTACCTTTAATAAATGGTCCTGCGTATATGAGAAGAGCCCTTTGGAAAAAAAAGGGTAATAGTAAACACTCAATATTTTAGCGAGGGAATCCTATGAAATGTCTTTTTTATTCCATTTGGCCAATGAGAGGGCAAACCATATTTTTAGGAAGATGTGGATTTGAGAAACATAAAGGTTTGTTTTCCTTTGTTAACAATAACAATAATAATAATAATAATAGCAATAATAGTAATAATAATAATAATGATGATAATAATGATAGCGGCTCGTATGTGTAGAAAATAGCAAGCCCATCTGAACTAAGTGCACTTGCTAGAAACGTTCCCCCAGTCTCCAGTGCATCTACAAAGCGTTCCAGTCCGCGTGGCAAAATCAGGGGTGGAGGTGAAGTGTCAGCAATTACTCCAGAGGCAAAATATCTCTTTTTGGAGTCTTTTTGTCATGTGACGCTTGCGCATCATTTGCCGGAGGGGGTGCGTGGGTGATGAGTGGTGTGGGAAGCCCTCGGCTGCAGGGCAAGCCCTGGGTGACCGGTTCTAAGGTCTCCTGCCCCAGCACCCCACCTCCTCGCCAGCCCACGCAGGATGATGGGGAGCTGCCTGGTGCTGCCCTTCAGGGATGGCCGCCGCTCCACCAGCACCCGCTGCAAGGAACCCGACATGCTTCAGCATCCAGACCGTCAAATGAGATGAGAGTTTTCTTCTCTTGCAGATAAACCGGACTAGAAAGACAGAAAAGTGCTTGCCTAGCAAAACGGTGGTTTTTTTTTAACAGTGCTTTGATTTTTTGCAGCCGCCTGCAGATCGCTTCAGCAGAGCAACGCAGCGTGTGCAGCATTTGGCCTGTTTGTATTTATGCTATAACCTGGTCTCTTTCCTCGCATTTCTGCCGTTCTGCATGCGTAGACACTGCGTTGCTCCATCCGAAAACTTCCCCTGCTAAACCAAACAGGTTTGTACCACGTGTGTGAGGGAGGTGGCTGGTCCCCGTTAACTCCTACAGAATAACGTCGGAGGGAAAACATGAGAAGAGTTGTGAGGAGGTAGGATTTGTGTGCCCAGGTCTGTGGCAAAGCCCCTCAACCCAAACCCTGCCAGGCTTTGCTCATTTTGGTCCACAGACCATATTCGTGTCTCCCAGAGGCAGATGTGAAGTTGTTTTATTGCTGGAGGAAGAGTACGCAGAGGGAGCATCCACAGCAGCCTCTCTGGACCATCACCACACAGAGGTTTTCCCAACTTAGAAGAATTTCTGCAGGTAAATTTTCCAGCTGCTAGGTTATTGAGAAGGAGGGCAAAGCATCTGGAAAGAAAATAAAAAGGATCTGGTCTTCAATATTCCTACGAAGCTTTTTGTTTTAATAAATTCAGTTTCTTAGCAGATGATTTTGTGAGAGGAAGAGAGGGATCGCCTCTTCCCTGCCGCTGAAGTGGATCCATCCCAAGGGCTGCTGAGGACATCGTGCGAGCCACGGTGCCCCAGCTCCACTGGCTGGTGTGGAAGGCAGCTCATAGGTTGAATGAACCGACTCTTGCTGGAGACTTTTCCTGAAATCACACAAAATTGCTATAGGAGTTTCAGCAATCATTTTGGTGTTTCAGCTGTGTGATGCCTGCCCTCGCTGCCCACAATATTTTTGGTTAAACAAGATCCTATCGACCCACGGCAGAGTTTCAGAATATTGCTGAAGAAGGAGTCTTCCTCTGTGTTAATATTCTTGGGTCTTTTTTTTTTTTTAAATTACAATGTTGTGAATACACATTTTGTAAGAACATGTGTGATTTGTTCAGAACTGAAGAAAGGTTAAAATCTTGTCTGGCTTTATTTGAAATTTTTTTTTTTGGGGGGAAAGTCTCTCTCACTGCAAACTTTTCCTCTCAAATCTTAAAGGATTATAGTTACAGCAACTAAGATAAACTGCTGTGTATTTTAGCACAATCAGGCTGCAATGAAACTTTAAAAAAAAAAAAAAAAAAATTTCTTCCTAAAAGTATCGCTCTAGCTGAAGGAAGGAAAGTTTCCAACAGTTGCGCGGACTGCTGACACCCACAGGGACACATCTCAAACAGTCCTCGATTGCCTAATTGATGAAACGAAGCCTTCATTCTCCAGAGAAAATGACAAAATAATGAAATGTATTAATGCACTCGACTCCAGCAGCCACGTACACCCCGACTGAATACTTTCAAGCCATTGCCAGGAGTGGGCGATTCTGACATGACGGACCTTTCCCACGAACTTCCCCAAGCTGCGCTCGTACCCAAACAAAAAGTCTCCAATGGCCTGGAGATGCCAGCACAGCTCCTTTTAGTTCACACGACGTTTGGTGCTCCGCAAAGCAGCTTTCCGTGAACTTTCTCCTCTCTGCGGAAAGGATTTGCCGTACCTGCAAAAAGCCCAGGGTTTTTCCCAGGCAAGATTGTTATATCTCAACAAACGCAGCAGACGAGGGCTGATTTGGAAGCCCCGGGTGCTCGGGTTGATGCACGAGAATAAAGGAACAGCCAAAAAAATGCCTGCATAAATATATTAATTTAAATACAGTGTATTTTGGGTTAACAATTAAAACTTTCATAAAATGAAATAACTTAGTATTCTGGGTTATATTTTGCAAATGCGTTTCTTGTGCAAAAAAAAAAAAAAAAAGGTGTGCACCTCCCCCNCCCCCCCCCCCAATTAATTTATTCAGTAATCATAATGGTAGTTTTCTGAAAACTGTAGTAAGGTTATTTGCACTTTGTGACTAAAACAGCACAGTCGGTGATTTTTTAAGCAGCATTCTAGTCTTTGCAGATACCTTTGTAATCCTGTAGTCTATGCTATTTATTATTATGAGATTGATTGAAAAAATCTACACTTCTACTATGAATCTAAACATATAGGTAACTGTGTTTGTTATACCAACACAATGTGTATTGCCAAAAAAAATTGTGTTTATTCTGTGTTTAAAAAAGTTAAGCATCTTCCTGGCATCTTACAAAAGAACTTTGGAGCTCTTAGTTCCAAAATACTGCAAAATGTTGTAACTAGTTTCAAAGTGAAAGCAAATTGGAAAAGTCTGTAAAAATTATGATTTAATTTATACTCATCTCCCATAATTGAAGGGGATTATGGGGAGAAAGGAACAGGTCAGTTTATGTGAGAGCTTATTCTTTAGGCAAAAAGAAAAAAAAAAAGGAAACGAATAAAGTGCCTTTTACATCTATATTTCATGTTGAACTTAATACAGAATTTAATACAGTTGTTGGAGAAAAATACAGGCTTTTGTGTCACAATTTGTCTTGTTGAAGTAATTTATTTTTATAAGGCATCCATTTAGTAGCAAGTCCCCTTTTTAGCAACAACAAAGCAAATACTTGAATAATTGTGATCCGTAAACCATCCTGGTTTACTAAACAGAAGTAATTATGAAAGATGAGTAAGTAACTCAAATGTGGTTTAGTACGGATATGCAGTATATGCAGCACGACAGAACTCCATGCTGGGTGGGTGTCATAGCTATTACTGTTAAATTATTCAGGCAGTGTAGCATGGCTTTTTATACTCCAAACTATTTTAATCTGGTTGTCTAAAAAGCCTTCTGTAGAGTAAAACAGAATTTTTTTTGTATCATATTTACAGCCATTGACGCAATACCTCACATTAATGTAACTTTTGTTTGCAACTCCTTCAGCTTCAAGTGAATTTAAGTGAGAAGAGCAACAGCATCTGCTTTAAAATAAATAAAAATATTTTATTTTCTGTTTTCGTTTCTGTGCTTTCACTGTCAGGTCGATACCGACATGGCTCTCCTGGTCCTCCCCTCCCCGGCCCGGCAGGGAAGGATGCTCATGAACCTCTGAGATGTTGTAGGAAAATGAGCCAGTGCCTTCATGGCCCCCTCCCTTCTCCACCCTCCTCCTTGCCTCCTGCTTCCCCTAATTTTTTTTTTTTAAATTTTTTTTATTTGTTTAGGTGGGTTTTTTTTTGGGGGGGAGGTGGTTTTTTAATTTTTATTTTGTTTTGAAAGACAGCACTCTGCGGCTGAATAAGTGGTCCCCGGGCAGATCCTCAGCGGAGCGCCCCAGACTGCAGCCATCGTGGGAAGATGCTCCCCATCTGAGGGCATCCCAAATGCCTCTCCCATCCACTGAATTTTTGGGCCCTTTCCTGAGTTTTGGGGACTGGTGGAGCTCAAGGAGGAAGGCTGTACCTCCGCACCTCCTCTGCCCGCTCAGACCGCTCAAGTTGCGTGTACCGGCAGAAACACACTGACACGCAGCTCTCATCCCTTTGCGGCGTTAAAAAAAAAAAAAAAAAGGAAAAGGAAGGAGGTTTTTAGGGTGATTCTCTTCAGTGTGGGCATCCTTGGAGCTGGCAAATGCTCCCCTTTATTTTTGCCTGGAGGGAGCTGCACAGCAGAAGAAAGAAGCAGGGAAGGGGGGTGGGCACCCTGGGACTCCCTCGCCCCACAAAATGGTCGGGGCTGGGGAGAGGGAAGGAGACTTCCCTACGCCCTGTGGAGGAAGGATGGGGAAGCTCCTGGCCATAAACAGCCTTGAAAGTTTTCTTTTTTCAGACTGCGGGTCAGCGTGCGGACACGCCTTGGGAGTGGTGCAAGGCAAGGGACGGGATCGCAGGATTAGCTAAAAGGAATGGTTTAAAAAAACCCATTTTTTCCCCTTTGCATGGAGAAGTTGGGTGTATTTTGCACTTTTTGTCTGTGAAGTGTTACAGGACCTCTCTGGCAATAATTACTTTCTAAGTTGTTTGTCATCACCTGGGTTTTTCACACATCATCTTGACAACTGCTTACTTATTTTTCATAATAGTGACCAGAGCCTGAGAATAATTCTTCTACAATACAAATAATGTGTATATAAAATGTGTTTTATGTTGGGATGTCAAAGCACTTTGCACTCCAACACACATGCAACACAATGTGGAGCTTTTTTTTTTTTTAAATAAAAATTATTCAAAATGGTCTCTTCAATAAAAGTGTACATTTCCATGCTAGGTTATTTTTGTAATTAAATAATACTCATATTAACATCTTTTAATGGCAAATATAACTAATTGCAAAGTGTAACTAAACGTAAAGTGATCGTGCCCCTGTACTGGGCACTGGTGAGGCCGCACCTCGAGTGCTGTGTTCAGTTTTGGGCCCCTCAGTACAAGAAGGACATGGAGGTGCTGGAGCGTGTCCAGAGAAGGGCAACGAAGCTGGGGAAGGGTCTGGAGCACAAGTGCTGTGAGGAGCGGCTGAGGGACCTGGGGTTGTTCAGCCTGGAGAAGAGGAGGCTGAGGGGAGACCTTCTCGCTCTCTACAATGACCTGAAAGGAGGGTGTAGCAAGGTGGGGGTTGGTCTCTTCTCCCAGGTAACAAGTGATAGGACGAGAGGAAACAGCCTCAAGTTGCGCCAGGGGAGGTTTACATTGGATATTAGGGAAAACTTCTTCATGGTTGTCAAGTATTGGAAGAGGCTGCCCAGGGAAGTGGTGGAGTCCCCATCCCTGGAGGTATTTAAAAGCCGGGCAGACGAGGTGCTTAGGGACGTGGTTTAGTAGTGGACAGGTACAGCTGGACTTGATGATCTTAAAGGTCTTTTCCAACCAAATGATTCTATGATTCTCTTACTGTCGAATGAGGATTTGTTTTGAGTGATAGTTTTAAATGGGCAAGTTTTATTCCTAAGTGTGAAAAGAACAATGACAAGGTTCCTCCACCGTGGTTTCATCAAACTTAGTCTTCATTTATCTTGATGAAGATCATTTTACCAGTTAGAAAATTCCAGCTTACTGTAGAGTGGTAAGACAAACAGTTAAAAAATGCTTTTTTGAGTTAGGACCCGTTTTACGGGGCCACATGAGTACAGAGATGCCCATATATTATCTGAAATTTTACTGAGCTTTGTATGAAAAGTGATCTTGAGCTCCTGGAAGGAGGAAGTGAGACTTGTACTTGTTTTTAGTGTTTTTGATGAGTGTGCTTATTCTGAGACTTTTCCAGCACATTCCTCAGAGGGCCATAAACTTTACACAAGGGTAGATGCAAAATTAAGAGAAATTAAGAGAAAAAAAATTCTGAGTGAGGAAGGAAAATATCTTCCATCTCCAATATGAATTACTCTTTTTCAATGGCCATGCTATGGGTTAGGAGAGACAGCAGGACTTTTTAACATAATATAGTATTGACATAATGCACAATTACTGTTAGAGTTGTGGACTTGCTGTCATTGGCTTTTTTAAAAAACAAATGAGATCAACACCTATCAGGACAGGTTTAGGTATACTTGGCTCTACAAAAAAACACTGAGAAGGGTTAGGTGTCTCAACGTACCCCTTCCCAACGTATTTTTTATGACTTGGATGATGTTCAGGGCTACACTGTCTTTGTCTCACATGGAAGTCATTGCATGAATGAAGACACTTACTTGGGTTGATGAGAACGTATTTTTGGTATATGCTCATCACAATCATCCCACTGATGCTGGCAGTTTTGTGACAGGGATTTGGCAATATTTGACAGTAGACATTATATTTTCACATTTTCAGCAGTGCACAACCGTCCTCAGGGAAACGTAACAGATTTGGAGCCAATCCTTTTGCAAGATGGCAATTACTAAGGCCATCACCCTGATACTGAACCATATTTATGTTGTAGTTCCATGAATACATCTATCAAGCCTCAGGTCAGTTGGGCTTTTTTTTTTTTGTTGTTTCCCCCATGATTCCTATAAAACAGACCTTCCAGAAGATGATTTCTGTGATAATCTTCAAATTTCTGGTCTAAGTTTATTCATGCTTGGTTTGTATTCACTATCTTCTGTGCAAAACATTTCCTTTCGCTCATGTGGCTTTCTTCACTCCTTTTTCCCCACCCTCCCCATGTATTTCCAGAGGGTAACCATATTCTCCCACAGCAATGGTTTTGGTAGGCCAAAGGTCCCTTTGAAGACATTCCTTTGGGACCTTAATACACTCATGTCCCCTGGAAGCAAAATGCAAGGTACACGAGATAAAACCACCTAAAGCGTTTCTGTGTAATACATGCATAGCAGATATTCTGGAAGTTGCAGTTTTTAAATTCCATGATGGTGTAAGCCTCAGCATGACAGGCTTGACGCTCCATGATGACTTTGCAGAAAATAGAATTAGATTTCAATGTTTTATGAAATTCAGTGTCTTAGAGTCCTCAGACAACCGTGAGGGTACCTGAACCAGGGAGAAATAATATCACAGCATGAATCATAGAATCATGGAATGCTTTGGGTTGGAAGGGACCTTCAGAGGCCATCCAGTCCAACCCCCTGCAGTGAGCAGGGACATCTTTAACCAGATCAGGTTGCTCAGAGCCCCGTCCAACCTCACCTGGAATGTTTCCAGGGATGGGGCCTCCACCACCTCTCTGGGCAACCCCTTCCAGTGCTTCACCACCCTCACTGTAAAACATTTCTTCCTTCTATCCAGCCTAAATCTCCCCTCCTTTAGTTTAAACCCATCACCCCTTGTCCTNCCCGCTCCAACAGCTCCATGTCCTCCTTGTGCTGAGGGCTCCAGAGCTGGACGCAGGGCTCCAGGTGGGGTCTCCCCAGAGCAGAGCAGAGCAGAGGGGCAGAATCCCCTCCCTCGACCTGCTGGCCACGCTGCTTTTGATAGGGTTGGCCTTCTGGGCTGCGAGCGCACACTGCTGGCTCATGTCCAGCTTTTCATCCATCAGTACCCCCAAGTCCTTCTGCGCAGGGCTGCTCTCAATCCCCTCATCTCCCAGCCTGTATTGATATCGGGGGTTGCCCCGACCCAAGTGCAGGACCTTGCACTTGGCCTTGTTGAACCTCATGAGGTTTGCACAGGCCCACCTCTCCAGCCTGTCCAGGTCCCTTTGGATGACATGAAAGAGGATCCACTTCTGCAAATGAATTGGCATTTCAGGTCTGGATTTGAAGACAGTAAACATGATGCTAAGGAATTTTAAACCTTTACTTCTAAGCTGCAGTAAACCAGCAAGACAATTTTTTCTGCAATGCCACAGCAGCAAAATAATGACATCTCAAGGCCTGTGCGCTGCCTTAATGAGCAAGGAAAGTCCCAGAACTAGGTTGACTCAGCAGTACCTGACCAGACTTCTGGATGAGCTGAGGAAATATCACTGCCTTCAGGAATTAAATGCAGAGGCTCCCTTAGCTTGTGTAAAGTTCTCTGTGCCATTTGAAAAGGTACTTGGAAAAAAAGTGGGCTGGTTTTTAATTTTAATGTTTTACTCATCTGTTTAAGTACATCTCTGGTTTTCTTCGTTAAATGTGAACAGGCATCCCAAGTGAATAACATTTAAAAACAATCAGATCCCTCTGTTTACTCTAATATCAACTCAAGAATGTGGATATCAATGCCTACAGTCTCATCTTTCTAGCATTAAAACAATTTTGGCAGTTATTAAAAATATGTCACTTTATGTTATCTCCTAAGTGTGCAACCTCTTTATTGCATCCTGATCCAACAGGATGAATGTGGAAATGATATTCAGGTCCTGTTATTCTGCAGGCTGTTCCAGTTCTGATGTCCAGGCAGAGTATTTCTCCAGGTACAGAACGAACAACGTTGAAATTCACAGAGGGCTTTTTGCACGTGTGTGGCTATTTTCTGCAGTCGTATTTATTCTGTTACAATTGAAGTGGGTGCCCGTGGGAAATAGCTGCAGTTTGCTCGCCATCCCCACCTTCAGAAGCACAACCTCATGCCTCGCCTCAGCAGGAGCCTTTCCAAAAATCCCCCTCTCCCGCAGCATCCGGGCTCCATGCCCCCATTATAGCCCACTTTCTTCTTCTTTGTGTGCTCTTTCCCATGAAGGAGGCTGCCAAGATCTCTGCCCCTGTAGAGTGGATGATGCCAGTTGCTTTAGATTAGTGAACAGTGGTATTTGCTGTCCCTGGGTGGCTCAGAGGAGGCAGAGAGATATATCCTCACAGTCAAAAATCTTTTGCCCCCCCTCCCTGTGTGAGCTCCATTGGCTCTTTCTCCTTTTGAGCCACCCGCTGCACAGCTGGCGGGGGACGATGCTCAATACGCCTTTGTCACTGCTGCCACCGCCAGATTGAGAGGAGAAAGGATTAGGGCTGGAAAGAAAAATGGATTAAGACAAGCCCTCATGAGGCCCTGAGGAATATCAAAGTGGTGGGGAAGAAGAACAGGGACCAGTGCTACCCTGGTGTCAACAGCTGTGATTTTTTTCTCAGCTTGGAGTATTCCTGGCCCTTGTTCTTGCTGTGCGAAGGACATCGGGGAGATGTCTTCCCTTCTGACATTGCGCTCTCTCTGCTGTGTGGCTGACCTTTTCTCCTTCCAGCCCTATCTTCTCCCTGGCCAGGCCCTTCTATTTCTCCTCACCTATCTGCTCAGAGATTTCTAATCTGTAAAAGCTCTTTGCCACCTCTGACTTCTTGCTTAAAATCTCTTCTCCACCCCTGTGTCTCTCTTATTTTGCTTGGGGTTTTATTAACTCCCTGCAAGAAGGATTGGCACCATCTGAAAGGAGCTCTCTGCCTCTCATCTCCCTCTATTTGTTTTACTGTCCTTTCTGATTTTAGCCCCTGCTGCACTTGGAGATTTCCAAAATCCTCTCTGGTTCAGGTTCCTTGACTCATCCACTTGGCCCACCCACTCCTGTTGTGTTTCTTCTTCCCCTGTCTCCTCTTAAAACCTTCTCCATCTCATACTGATCCCTCTTCTGGGGTCCCTATTGATCCCTCTCTGCTCTGCCCTTGGCATTCAAGCAGGCTGCTGTCCTACATCTCCTAACCGATGGACAGAGCTCATTTCTCCCCCGCTCACGTTGTCACCCTCCCTTGCTTTGTCTCCAACATCCTTGATCCCATTGCTTAGTCTCGACACCCCAAATTCTTCCTTCTTTCCTGACCACTTCTGGTCTGTATTTAAATATTTCGTCCCTACAAAAACTGTCCTATGTTTTTTTTTTTTCCCTCTTATGAAGAATGGACTTTATTTTGTTTGGTTTTATAGGTTTGAAGCAAAATGTGAAGTGTGGGAAGGTGGCACTGACTTGGCTTCTGTATATAGTACTTCTGCCCATTAACCCTGTCTTTGTTAATGTTACTTTTCAGGAGATTTCCACCGCTGTAATTTTTAATACTTTCTGTCATCCTTTGTGCCTTGCACTTGGCTGCAGAAAGTTGTGTAAGAATGGGTATTTCTGCTTTTTATTGTAACTAAGGAAAGGACTCTGAGCCCAACACCTCTCTATCTTTTCCCACAGTATTTGTTGGTCAAATAAGAGTTTTTAGCTTTTCCTATAAACCCTGCTTTTCCGCATTTGAAAGTGCTCTTCACAGCTATTGCATGATGACCTTCTAATTGTGTTCAAGTGCACACGAAGGTGCGGCACTAGGTTGAGGTTTCCAACACAGTCTTTGCGGCTGGTACATGTTTTCTGCTGATTTGAATGAAATTTGTCCAAAGTACTTTCAAAACTCTGAACCTGAGTGCTGAGATTTTCTGCTGCAGATGTGGGGCAGGGAGAGTTCACAAGCCAAAGGGTAAATGCTGGTTTATAATTCTGCATTTGCCACTCTTGCACCTCAGAGTAGGTTGCTAGCTCAGAAAAAGTGATTTCCAAAGTTCAAAGCCCAAATATAACCAGCCCGTTACACCAAAATGATGGGCTTTTGGGAAATTGTTGTCTGTTTTATTTCAGTTTCATGTTTAATCTTTATGACAACTGGATGCCTGTATCTGAGGGGTGTGTTGTGTGAACCATGTTCCTTTCTAAGGGGAGCACGGTTGTATCCTTATCTATGTGCATGAACCCTGGGTCTCAATAAGATACATACTTTTGAGGGCACAACCCGTGCCTCATTTTTAAGAAAAATGTGGCCATTATTGTCCTATAGAAATTCAGATTGCCATGAATCCTGCCTGGGATGTAGCACACCCCTGAAAGAGTTCTGGGCTGCTCCTCCAAGAAGTCCTCAAGCAGCCTGAGGGTGTTCTCCACCAGAAAGAAATCACTGCCCTTTCTCCATTTTGTGATGGGGCAGTGGTACAGCAGCTTCCTTTCCCACCCTTTTAAAATACATCGTTCACCATTAGTAAATCATGCTGTCTTATATCAAGCCCTGCAATGCCTCGCGGAAAAGAGAGTGCTTAGAGGTGTGGAGACTTAGATTTTTGCCATCTACTTTGGGTGCTGTTACCTGTTGAGCTGTTGAGCTTCAGCGCCACAAGCAGAGAACCACCAGAGGATTTGGGCAGATCAGCCCATCTGGAGCCCCTTCTGCCCACTACTGTTATTATACGCTAAGTGCTATACCTACTGCAGATCCAACCCTGAAGCCGAGGAGCACTGTGAGGTCAGTCAAGTGACGCAGGTTCTGTCTTGCTCCAGCATGTCCTGAAGATGTTTTCCTTCACTTACAGTAACTGAGAAGAGGTCCAGAGCTAAGATTTGCAAATAATAAAACTAGAGGGGATGGCAGAACAGCCTTTTTCCTGCTTGTCATTTTTTATGTTGTGATGTTCTGTTTATTTTTTTTAATTTATTTTTTGGGAGGGGGAAACATCACTGGGTATAATTAGAATGGGAACCTAATCCTTGGTTTTGACCCGTGCAGCTGAATTAATTCTCAGTTTAAACCACTGAAGCTGTGCTTTGCTTTCGCTGCTCATGACATGAGCAGAGCCCTTCATGTAGATTACTGCTTTGTAGTCACTGTTGGGCCATCTATTATCCAGAATCTTCTATTGCTTTTGAAAAACTTAATAAACTCACCACAGGAGAGCTGCGCTGTGTATCTTTACATATATTTTTTCCCTACAATTTCTAGTTTTTTTTTTTTTTTAAGCCTGTTTCACAGGATCCGGTATTACCGCAATGCTGGCGCAGTTGTGATGCTAACATATGCCTCTTAAATGGAGGAACAATGTGTGCAAACCTGACAGCAAAGGGATTGGAAATCTTCAGGAACTGATGAATAGCTTTATGAAACTGTCTCCCCAGCTGAAATGAAAGAGCAAATTCTGCATGCACACCTTGTGTAGTCAGATGGATGCGGGCGAGTGTTTAGGCTCTTCTCCGTAGGGCACTCACACTGAGTGAGTGTGACACATTCCAATAATCAAAATGCTATAATTGTTTGCTCCAGAAAGGCTGCATTCGGGTGGTTTATGAGCGGGCACAGCTTGTATGTCGTTGCTAGGTAAGCTGACAGTTGACTTTTGCAGAAAGAAAGCTGAGAGTTTAGAACTGCAAGGCAAACTCAATCACATTTCTAAACTGGAAATCTCCTTTTTAAACCCGCTTGTGGTCTGGGGGAGGGGCTGTGTTTGTTTACTCCTTGTGGACCTGAAGCCAAAAGATGAAGCACGTTCTTGTTTATGCATTGCTGGCCAATATCGTAGATTTCTGTGTTGAAAAGGCTAATCTGGCTCTCATGGTTGTTGGTAGGACAGGTATGGTTCTGCTTGGTCTGGGAGGGGACCTCAGGTGTCTCATGCAGGTGGGCGGCGGGTGGCGTGGGACTGGGTAAGGTAGGAGGGGAGGATGGAGCATCTCTTGATAGACAGATCGCTCTGTTCCCTCTAGCCTCTGCTCTCTGACGGTGCTCAGAGACTCCTTCAGCAGTGCTGTTGCCATAGGTCTGTTTTGTCTGCAACATATATGTTTGTGCAGCACACCAGGCAGGGAACAGGTCTCATGCAACTTCTCCTGGGAGTGTGATGGAGAGTTGTCTGGAAAGGAAAGCTTGGCTTTCTTAGCTTGCTACAATTGCCTTTGGGGCTAGCTGTGTTAATGTCACATTCACAATCATGATAGGACCACTTGCAGGTTAAGGCAGGAGAAGAAAAAGTTGTCTTGTAATCCTCTTGTTGCACATCCATACCGTGACATGTCCTAATTTTAGCTTAGTCTTAATTGGCTTTGATGATGACGGAGTTGATGAGTCATTTGCAATTGTGGTAGGACAGCTGGAATTCGTTCTGTCCCCCTCTCATTAAACGCCGCATTCAGGCATGTCCTTGTTTGGACTCTTACATGAGGAAGAGGAGCGTAGGTGATGGGTGTGGGTGCGGAGAGGCATCGGGCCATGCCGTTGGCTCGCTCTTGCATGTTCCTACATTGCAGGAGAAAAGTGCTTCCCCCATAAACTACCAGTGGTAAAATACCACCAGCTTGTTTATTTGTCATGTAAAGGAGGATGAGAGGGCAAGTGAGTTAAGCATATAGCATGAAGGGGATGACTTCCCAGAGCAGTTAGCGTAGGTGTTTTGTTCTTTGTTGTACCAGAAGAAAATTGTGATCCACGGCCTCTGCCAACAGCAGAACAAAAGCAGTGAGGATCTGTCCCGTGGGGTGCACCTCAGAAACTTTTCCCCAAGCACCGCACAGGCTTTGATCAAGCTTCAGGTGGTACAAATCCTTCACCTTACACCTAAGGCTTCTTTGAAGAAGAACATGAAGCACTGCAGCTTGGCTACAAACATGGTAAACACTTTGCAGATGCCAAAGATTAAACTGACTCATATGGTTGCTTCACAGACCATGGATATTTAAGGAAATAAACGGCAGAAAAATGGGTAGTCAACATAGTGCAAGAAAACTAAATCCTTTTACTTCAGCTGCCTTGAATAACATCTTTCTTGCAGAGAACAAGTCAAGCACTTTGTGGACAAGGAACCCAACAGATGAGTGTAACAGGAGTTAAAAAGAAATCTTTTTCAAGTTATCAGATTTGTATCTGGAAGTCATAGAGAGTTGAAAAATGTACATCCCATGGTACCATTTTTTTACAAATGCTCTTCTCAGACTAGAAAGGCACTTTTAAACCATTAAAAAAAAAAAGTCCCAGAAATCAAGCAACACAAATCCTATTTTCTGTTAAAACTTGGGGTTGTAATTCTACCATCTTATTAAAAATTTAATGTTACAAGATAATTTGAATAATAAAAGTATTTTAAAAAATCTTAAGTATCTTAATAAAAGTATTTTAAAATTAAAAAATAATTTGATTTTCTGTATTCCAGGCTATAATTTGATGTTCCATATTCTAGAAAATGTTTTCAAATTACCTTTTATCTGATGAACAGAAAGATTAAGCCAGTGCTGGAGAAAATAGACTAAGTAATACATCAAGGGATTAAAAATAGATGTTTTCATTGTCTGTCTATTTTTGGGTGGTGTCCCAGAATTACATGACATAAATCATCTTAACTCCCAATACTGGGATCCTTCCTCAAGGTAGGGAATGTTGATAGCAATGCTATTCCAAGGAAGGACGTGGAAGAGGAATGCAACTCTAACTCATCTTTACTATGAAAAAAAAACATTTTTGTTTTGTCTTGTGACTAAGAAGAGGAGAACGCCCTGGTCACAGTCCTCTACCTGGTTGCCTTCTGGCCCCAGTGAGCAAGCAGTGGTTTAAGGGCCTGGATGCAGCGCATAGCTCTTCCCGCGCATCCTACATCAATATCGCCACCACCTCGAGGTACGATCTGGAGCTGATTGTTCAAGTCTTGCTGCCTTTACCTAATTATCTAAGCAGGCTTTGCTCCCTCAGCCCTAGAGCTAGTGGGCACCTGACACGCACAAGAGAAAAGAGGCAATAAGGCGTTGTCTGATATGAAAGGGTACAGCCAATATTGCAAAACACAGCGTCATGTGAGCCGAGAAATAAAATGGAAAGTAAACTTAACCCAAATGATGTCTGTGTATGAGGACTTATTTCTGGTTTTGTTTGCCAATTTATTTTCACCGTTGTCTAATGACGCTTATTTGGGTCCTTCTTCTAGAGGTGGAGTATGATGGTGATGATTAGCAACAGCAGAAAAAAAAATTGTAATGCCTACTTTTGCAGTGCTTTTTTACACATGTAATTCAAAGAACTTGTCAAGCATGTATATATCTTTGTACCTACTTTACAGGTGATAATAGTGAAGAGTTGTAACTGTTGGCTCGAGTCAGCTTGATTTCATTTGTGTAGCAACATTGATTTTCTTTAGTTGAGGGCCTGTCATTAATATTTAAAGGTTGGCTGGAAACAGTAATTTGCAAAGTTGCGGGGGAGAAAGAAAGAGGTGATGGGAGGGGATGTAAACACAGAGGATGGTAGTGAGTCTGATCAGCTCTGCAAAACGTAAGCTAGGAGGAAAGGCATAAGGAAATGAGGATTAGCTTCATTTAAAGAAGAGGTGGCTAAGAGGAAGCTGATAATAGTCTTTAAATGTGCCAAAAAGCTTGGAAGAAAGAGACAAATAAACTCTTTTTTGTCTGCTGTAAATTAGAAGGGAATTATGAGCTCACATTACAAAAACCACAACTGAGGTTAAACATCAGGAAAACCTAATGGGCAGTAAGGAGATTTAAGCACTAGAATCTGAGTTTTGTCTTGGGAAGTGCCGAAGTACCAACCATGAGACTTTTTTAAGGGCAAGCTAGGAAAACTTGTATCAGGAAAGATACAGATGAGTCAGCTCTGCCTTTAGACACCACTATGGATCAGAGGGTATCCTTACAGGACTCATTTTAAAACTTATACCTATGAAGAATCCCTTCTGTAAGCAAACCCAGATCTGTTTTAGGAATCCAACAAGTTTTTGACAATTCACATAATATATGTGTAGTTTTAGAGAAACTGAAGATACACTGATTCAGTAAATGAAGCTAAAGTCCCGATCACTTTGAAATTCATCCTCTACTAATTATAAAATGTAATTATACCCTTGGGTTGTGGTTGGGTTTTGCAAACCTTTCAGGGCTTGCCCTTGTAATTTATGGTGTCATCGGAATCCATCCACAAAAATGCAACCTTTATTCATATTCATTTTCACAGAATATAAAATCTGCTGACACTTCGAAAAGACGGATGTGAAAAGCATCAACAATAAAATGAGCCCTTCCTGTAGCTCCAGCCACTGTGGTCTGAGCTGCCCTGCTAAATTGATAATGAGAAGCTGGGGCTGTGGTTAACTGTAGCATAGCGTTACTGCAAGCGGACTGCTTTTTCCTCCATCGTTGCCCAACACAGAAGTGCTGGTGGGACTGTTGAAGGACATGCACATGACTTTAGACAGGAAGGTGAACAGAGCATGCGCTTTCTACAGTAGCCTGTTTATTTTGGAAGACATTTCGGTTGGCTGAAACAAATGTGCTCCTAGCATAGCGACATGGTTGTGGCTTTTTTCAAGATTGGGGAAGGTGGACGTTGTGTCCTCCTCTCTCCGATCCTTAAGGAATCACAGCCAGGTGAGCATCCAGTGGCACTGTCCTTATGTTTTTCTGAGAAGTGGTGCATCTGTAACGTTAAAAATGCAGTCCATTTTGCACGGTGGTGGAGTCCATGCCAGAACCTGATCTGTTGGTCCAAAGCAGCTCTCCTTCGTAACCCACTGAGTGCCCATTCACTGTCCACGTCGGGGAAGGCTGGCAGGTACCTCTGTTTTCCATCATATTTTCTCCTGCACCAAGCGATTGTTTCAGGACAACGGGAGCACAGTGCACAGGCTCAAGGAAGTTCATCTTATCGTCTTGAGCAGAGCACCCGAGGAAAGGCTGCCCTTATGAGGGAGTTCCCCACTCTTCCCCCTCCCCACCCGTTTCTTATTGAAGATCCATTATTAATCCTATAGAAAGGGTTATTCATGCCCACGTGACATCAAACATCCAGTGTGACTGTAAGTTATGACATTATCTATGAACAGGAGAATGTTGATAATAACAACAATGATAATAAAGCTCAAGGCACAACACCAGTAAGCCGAGAGCCTCCGCTAAGCTGAGAGCCTCCACTAGACCCGTCAGATTTGTTTCCATCATGAAAGGGTGGCTTATTCCCCCCCCTCCCAGTTTGGGGCCCATACATCGCTGGGGCTGTCAGGAGTTTCTGTAGGACCAGCCAACGTGGCTGGGAGCAGCAGCTGCCCGGTGGCGTTGGGATGCGGGGCTGGGGCAGGAGTTGCTGGGGCGCAGGAGCTGCAGGCATCCTCCTGCAGACGGGCATCCCGGCGAGCCGTCCCGCCGCTGCCCTCCGTAAGTCACAACCAGAAGTAAACCGCTGTCATCGAGATGAAAGGCTCCTTTCCTCTGATCTCTCCACTACGAGATTACTTCAGTGCCGCACTGTATTTTATGTCAATACCTGTTTTATTTTTCAAAATTGGAAAAGATATAAGTACATTGTTCCCTGAATTCCTGGTGCTGGGGGTAACCTAGCAACCCCCGATGCTGCGCAGCGTACAGCAGCACGCTATCCTGCTGCACATTCAACCTGACAAGCGAGCGGTGCGGCATTTCACTTGCAGATGATTGAGCTGAACTCATGGTTCTCGTCTGCCTTTAATTTCAGCAATGATAAAGCTCCCTCCCTCCCCACGCCCTCGCCGTATCCCTGTCTTCAACATAGCCATGGGGAAAAAAAAGTAGAAATGTGATCACTAATGGTTTTATTCTCTTTCTTTTGGGCGGCCCTAATTGCCCAAGGGCTCTCAGTGTTCACCGGAGCTGTATAACTGAAGCTATTTGCATGGGATTTGTAGCCTACAGCACCCTGCAAACTGATAATCACTGGAAACACGAGAATATATTCAGAAGCACATTTTCACATCACGCGAAATTTGCAAGTTCAAAATGTACCTGTGGAAACAGCCTTTCGGAAAAAGCCTTTAATACAGGGATTGCTCTCAATGTGGTAGAGCCACGGTGGTGCGAGCCCCGGTCACCCCCAGGAAGGCAAGGCAGCCTCTTCTCCGTGCTCCTGGTGAGCCACAGCGGGCATGGAATGCCAGGGACAGGGGGGACCAGCAGCAGCTCAGGGACAGCAGGGGTGAGCCTGGTGAGGACTGGGGAGGAAGGGGCTGGAGACGAGATGTGAAACCCCACCAGGGATCAGCAATACCACTCGTCTACCATGACTCATCATGAACCAGGGTATCCTTCAGTTTTCCACTGCGGAGGGCCTTTCTCAGGGGGTGTGAGATGTCCCAGAAGTTGCCTGCCTTGCCTGATACCGTACGGGTGTCATTTTGGTGCCTTGAACACTGAGGGGGGCTGGTGTGTGGGTCACCAGGGCCGTGCCCGGTGGGGTGCGTGCATGAATCTCTGGGAAGGGGGCAAAGAGCATTTTGCACGTGTACGTCCCAGGGCTCTTCTGGTGGCACGAGATACCGTGACCTTTCTCTAACCCTATGGATATCCAAGCAGGGCTGAAAGAAGCCTCACAGATGCTTTAACTTAAAATAGCCGACAAACCAGGGCATCGTGGTGCTGTGGATGCTGCTGGCGAGGCTACGTTGGCTGGAGCCCGGAGTATCGGGGACGATCTGGTACCTCCGTGTTATGCAAGGAATCTTGCACAGGGGTATCAGCTAAGGCAAGGCTATGAAGCATGGTAAAGCGATCCTGTCAGAAGGGATAGCTGAAATATTTTACTCTATTTTTGTATTTAACAAAACATACATGTGGCTCTTTCTTACTGTTTTAATTCAGTGGCGTTGGGTATTTTTTTTAACTGCATTTGGCCCCATTTCATTAATTACAAAGTAAAATGAAATATTTTCCCCAAGTTTGTTTTATGTTGCTTTGCCTTCCCCCCCCCCCCAGGGAAAAGAGAGAAAAACAAACCACAGAAAAAAAATCCCAAATAAAAAGGCCACCACACTCAGGTCATTGTTTGGTGAAACATCAGAAGTTTCAGTGAATTCCTCCAGCACTTTTGGAGCTGGAAATAATCCTTTGAATAGCCGTGCTGTGTTTATTTGTACTACAAAAGAAAGTGAATGTGGTTTGAGAAGAGAGTATCTGATTGTTGATATGTCTTTCTAGATGTTAATATTCTACAATAAAAGAAAACATTTTCCTCTCTGACGGCATTTGTTGCCAATGCCATTCCCAGAAGTCTCTCTTTTCAGGTTCACAACAGTATTGCGATATTATATTCACTGTCTTAGCCATACAGAATTAATCTAAGTTTACTAGTATGGGGGTAAAACACAGCTGACCCAGATTCCTTATTTACTTTGTTCTAACAGCATGAAAAGGACCTTAAATTGTGAATAAGCAAGTTGCATTTGTGTCCTTTTTACACAGGCAAAATTGGGTAGGACTTTGTTTGAAAGAATCAGTATAAATAGCTCTTTTTTTCCCCATGTCATGCTCAGTATTCAAAATCAGAAGTTTTACACATTTTTTTCTAAAAGCCCATGCACATTGGGATAATAAAAGTTCAGTAAATAAGCATCTCCCAGCTTGATTTCTCAATGACTGTGATTTGTGCTGAATAACAAATGACCTGTTTCATTAAGCGTGTTGCCACTGACCGACTGACAAGATGGTAAATATTATTGCTCATGCCGCATACCATGGTGATACCGGGAGGGCAACAACGCTGAAAAGCGTGAATACAATGTACAGTCTGTCTGGGAAATGGCCAAAGGGTAATCTTAGTCCTGAAATCAACCGCATTTGGAAAAAAGGAAGGAAAAAAAAAAGAAGAAGAGTATGTTGGGCTTTGCAAGATCCCAAGTATTTTAGGAGGCGGGGGTTCCCGTGCTGATCCTTTCAGGGAAGTTTGAAATCTAGAGTGGCACATGATAAGAAAACAAGCATTTGTGTTTCTTTATCAAAGTACCACAAAAGTACAAATGGGAGGAAAGCCGAGACCACCCATGGGGAGAAGGTCCTTGTTAGAGCGGCTGCCGCCTGACCTGCGCACTGGGGGGTGGCTGTGCTGAAGCGATGGGACAAGGGCTGAGCTGGGTGACCACACTCCCCGTTCTCAAGAACCCTTCAGGGTAGGCGTTCATAAAATATGAATTCGTTTTTGTCCCCCTCGCCTTTTTCGTTCATTCATTCATTCATTCATTCGTTCGTTTGTTCCTTCCTTCCTTCCTTCTCCCCTCCCTCCTTCCCTCCCTTCCTTCTTTCTTTACTCCCTCCCTCACTCCCTCCCTTCCTCCCTCCCTTCCTTCCTTTCTTCCTTCCTCCCTTCCTCCCTCCCCCCTTACTTCCTCCCTCCCTCCCTTTCTTCCTTCCTCCCTTCCTTCCTCCCTCCCTTCCTTCCTTCCTTC
>VYZW01039746.1:2580-16115 GCA_013401315.1 Balaeniceps rex | reverse complement strand
ATAGTATCTGAAGAACAGAAATCAAAGCAACCGATCAATGTTCCTTTATTTATATCGTCTATTATAATAGGATTTCAGCCTTTTCCTTCTGGAGAACACTGCTTTGGGATAACCACATTGTTGGAAACTGGCAGTGGGAACCCAGCTCTGAGCAGCAGTAGGTGGGTATAGTACCTTAGTAAGGCAACTTGAATTTCCTGTGAACTTGATTCTTTGTGAGATTGGGATCAGTGTGCTCAAAGTCCTGGCTTGCTTCCCTCCCGTGAGAAGGAAACCAACTTTATGAACATCAGCAGACTTTGTTCAGCAAGCACTTATAGCTGAGAACAGCCCTAGTTTGGCAGCAAAGAGAAAAATCTGCCCTTTAGAGGCAATCGATTCTTACATATTCCTAAAACATCTTATTGTTCTTGAAATCTGCTGCAAGGGGTGACTCGCCATTTCATCTGACCCTGAATAGGAGACTCTACAGAGCAGACTCTAATCTCAGAAACACTGGTGTAAATCTCAGATTATTTGGTGGAGTTATTTTGGATTTTTCAGACAAGAAACAAAACCAGACAGCATGGCAAGAAATGAAACCGTGAGTGTTTTTTAGAGGAAGCTTAGTTAACTCTGTCCAAGCAACCCCCCCTTGTTAGATAACATCCTATACCACACTCCCACCACAAAGTTCCCATAACCACATCCATCTTCCAAGAATGGTCTAACACTTGATCAATGATCTTGTTTGCTGCCACAAAAGTCAAAGCGCTGAAAGCCAAATTGTAACCAGACAATCCCCAATACAAGAAACATTTGCTCATGTCCAACACAGCATCCCGTCACCAAATAGACAGAGCAACAGTTATATAAAGGAAGGGTTTCACAAATCCAGATGTAACACTCCGAATGTTTATGTATTTTGGAGAGTCATACTGAATCAGGCACTCCAGCCAGCCACGTACACCCCTTGCTAGCACTTCCTGTGAGGAACTGGCTTTTGAAAACTGCAGCTGCCTGGTGCTGTCTTCTTCCACCCTGGCATCCTTCCCAGGCCACCTCACTTAAAGGCACAGTCAGAAACCTGTATAAGAATGGTACCACAGGCCTTTTCAAGAACGGCAGTTGATGGAATCAAGAACTGTCTGAGGAGCCACGTCCTTTGGTTCGTTCACAGAAAAACCACTGAATTTCACCCTGGAGCTCCAGAGCTGATTGCTCAGCACTGTTCTTGTCACCTTCTGTTGATGGCACCATCTCTCCTCAGTACTACCAGGCTTTGCCAGTCTGAAGTAACGCTGGGACAACTGTAGAGATGAGGCTAAATGGATGGAAGCCAGCATCATGCTGACCTCCTTCTGGGCCTGACTCTCCACCACCCAACACTTCACACCTGCACAAAGAATGTGTAATGCACTTCTGGACTAGGCAGATGCATGCAACACCCACTTCGCAGGGGTGGCAACGGCCATGCAAGGTGCAGGGCAATGGTAAAGCAAACTTTTGGGTCATCGATGGCCACAGAGATCTCCAGCTTCTTATCTCACATTGCATGGGACACCACCCTATTTGGTCTTAGATTGGTTTTGTATCAGGTCACGGGATTACGAGGGAGTGACAAAGTCACTACTCCTCTCAGCAGGGCCAATACATGGCACATACTTTGGCTACAGCCTCTCCTACTCCACAGAACCAAGCACAAGCCAGAGCTGGTCAGCGTGCTGCAAGCCAACTGTTTGCATCTAGTCCAGGGGGTCAAGCAGGTGTGAGGCCACCATCCAACACTGTAAACACAGGAGGTGGAGCTGTAATGATGCGGAGCTGTCAAGGTGGGACCTGTAAATCTCAGGCTCAGAGTCTGAAAGACAAGAAGTTTGGATCGGAATCCATTAGCACCCAGATTAAAAGGACCAGGGTCCTCTCTCTTGCAACAGAAGACCCACATAGAGGCACAAAATATACAAACCCTACAACACAGATCTAATGTTTTTCTTCCAATCCTTTAGCATTTTAAATCACCTAGGATGCTACCTATGGCTGTAGTCATGACAAAACATTCAGAACCAGACAGGCTTCTTGGCTGTCGGTATTGTCTTAAATGCTTTAGCACACAGGAACAAGTGACATTCTGCACCAACAGGCTTAATTTTTTGAGACATCAGTGATCCCTCCTTAGGCTTTTGCTGACCACAATCCATACTGCTATGGTTGGTATTAGTGACACTTCAGCAAGCAAAATCCTGCTACATAATAACAACTGAAAAAGCTGCAAGTGGGAACCAGAAATGGACCTGGGATGCATTTAGGTGCTAGAATAGCCACAAAGAAATTGATTTTTAATATAACACAGTCAGACCTATGTGTACATACACCCAACACAATATTTATAATAAAAGAGACAAACAGGAGGGCTTAGACTGCATAAGCAAAGCAGAAGTAAGTGTTGTCTTCTCTTCCTAAATGCTCTTGTTTTCACATTAACGTCTTCCATCTGTTTGGGATCTGACCTCAGCAGCTCAGCCGGACGTATTCATCTTCTTGCCCATGATGTTCCCATATAAGGTGATCTCTCTTTGCCCATGGAGCACGATTTTGATTTGCTCAGGTTTCGTTCCACTCTGATTTGCTGGCCTCTATGGTTGATCTCTCTCACAGTTTTGCAAGGCAGTCATCCACACAGCAGTAGCTATAAAGGGAGGAGAAAGTCAGGAGGGAGTAATGAAGCCGTGCCTGCAGATCTAAAGAGCTCTGGATAGTTTATTTGCAGGCTCCATTCCCTTTCTTCTGCACGTTGCCTCTGCATGATGCCTTTTCAATCAGCAGCTTCCATAAGCCTTTCCCAAGCAATATAAAACATAAGCCCTATCCAGAGAACTGGATGGAACTATAGGGCTGAACTGTTATAACAACTCTCATGTCATTAAGAAACTTTGCTTGAAACCCTGTTATCACTCTCCACGCAAACTAACTTGGGAATTTGGAAAATGCCCCCAGAATTACACAACAAATATATATGAACACTGGCCTTCGATTCTGTAAGACTTGGTCCCGATACCACATTACCCCAACTTAGATAACGTAAGACAAGTTAAGCATCAAACGTATATCTTGGCTGCTTCCTGTCATATTTACCCAAGGCTGCACTGAAAGCTATCATCTCTTTTATGTCTGTGAAGATTCTGTCGTGTTACAGAGGTCAAGACACTGAGCTAAACCTTAATTTTTTTTAAGCAGTAAGTTTGGAAAATCAGACACCACTACAGACTGTAAATATGAAGCAGCAGGCGGGCAGCCTGGGGTAGCTGTGTGGCTACTTTGGGCTACATATACAAATAGCACAAAACCGTTGGAAGAAAGGATCATGAAAACATACAACTTTAAGGATGACACAGGATCCCCCCACGTTTTCCCCAAGTTGGGAAGTCCCATAGAACGGGGCTCTGATGTATGATTTTGCTCCTGCCTTCAATCAATTGAGCTTTCAAACAGGCCAGCAAGCTGGAGCTCAGCCAGTCCAGTTCTAATGACGTCTGGTCATGGAGGTCTCCTTCCCCAAGAGTCAGAACAATCAGACTTCATGGCTTTCCACCACGACAGAGTGAAACATTCTCACCATCTTTTTTTCTTATCTTGACGTTTTCTAGATTTTTCAGACATCCTTCCTCTTCTTTATCTGTTGCCTCTTTAACGTTACAGAAACACAAGAAAAGGGGAACAGTCCTTTGCTTCTTGGGAGGTGTAGGGACTGAAATAGCCTGATGTAAAGGAGAATCTCAGAGCAGCACCCTCCCACTGTACCCAGCCCAGATCCCTCTCCATTCTCAGCACTGTGGGCACAATCGCTCTCTCTTCTGCACCGAGGTCTGAAGAAAGGATGTGTATCAGTGTTTACAGAAACAGCGTTTCTCTGGCATTAAGTGGTGGACCCACATCCACCACTTCCTATTATCTATTAATGCGGTCTACAGGGAGCAGATCTGGCCCCCGGCGCCTCCACAGGAAATACCGTTTTCATTTGCTCTCTCCGTGTATTCTATATGCTCAAAATACTCATCAGAAGAAAAGTGTAATTGATACCAGGAAAGCATGTCAAGGGAAAGTAGATCTCTTCTGGGAACTTGTAGGTAAATACAATTCCTAAAGGTCAGTATACAGACTGAAAGCACAAAGGAAACATGATCTGCCTTTAAAGTTCAAATCCAGGAGTCAGGAGACTTGGATTATGTTCCTGGCTCTACCACAGCTTTCATGCACAATCACAAGCAACCTATCCATCCCCTCTGTAACTTAGTTTAGCCAGTTAAAAGCTAGGACACTGATGCAGTGTCACTTTTCAGGCTTCCCGTGAAGACCAGTGAAATAGTATTTTATGAAGTGTTTTCTGTTCCTTGGAAAGGAGCTAATCTAAGACAGACGCAGTGCTTAGAATTGCAAAGTATTACATTTATGATTGCTATTTACTGAGTCAAATTCCGCAGTGATTTACAACCTGTGCATTTTCAATTGGCACCAATTTAATATGACTCACTGCATATTTTAATCCATCATCTGTGGACTCACATGGGATTCTAAGACTATCCAAGAAGCTAACTGCAATAGCAGAGGCTCCAAAATCCACCTATTTAAGGTCTAAACATGAGTTTTTAAGGACCTGCAACAAAAAACTCACAGACCAAGAGATACGCATTTCATGAACAAGTTTCACTTTAATATAGAATCTGGTTTTGATTGTTTGGTATTTTTGAAGCTCCTGTCCTTGTTTCAGATTTAGCATAGCTAGCACTACATATTTATTGCTACTTCAAGGCACACTGACAACTGATGCTCAACCCCGAGGACATAAATTTGCCATCTGCCCCTAAAAAAGCCTGGGCACAGGACTGGCACTCCTGTTTCACAAGGATCCTCTGTGCATTTTTCCATTTCAAAGAAATGAGGTAACCGTTCACCTGATACGTACATCAGCCACACCTGACATCTCTTTATGCTGTCAAAGACTGCCAGAAACCTGAATCGGGTAACTGCATCAATCTGTTTGTACATCTCCTACACATGCGAAAACAGCCTCCCTCTCAAGAAGCCGCAAAGCTAAGTATATACTTTAAAGGGTGAATCTCGAACCTATTTCTGCCGTTCCTTGCATCAAGAGCACTTGGGCTGCGAATAAGCCCCACCAGAGGCTTGGCCTATGGAGCGTACGCCCCAGCATCACCTACAGTGACCCCAGCCAAGCTTCCCACACAGCAAAGTGGCATCGACCCTGCCCTGCTGCTAAACCCATCTGATGTCCAGCGACGATGCCGGGCCTGCCCCTGCTGCCTCACACCACACGCGGGGCACGGCCTGCTGCTGTGGCACCGCCACCAGCTGCCCTCTGGTCAGGAGCTGGGGATAAAAATCCCAATTCCCGCCCAATTCGGGGCAGAAAGGACCAATTCGGGGCAGAAAGTGTGTGTGCGTGTGTGAGATTGAGTTTCCCAGAGCCCCGCCGGGCTGGCAAAGCGGCGCAGCGGGAAGGGCTGCCCGGGGCAGGCCGCGACGCCGCCGGGAGGCCTCCCGGTGCGGCCTGCTCCGCGTTCCCTCCCCTCAGCCGCAGCCGGCTTCGACGGCAGCGAAACAAGCGAGGAGAGAGCAGGGGTCCGCCCTCCGCCGGCAGAGCCCGGCCCGCCGGGGCGGTGGCGCCCCCTCCGCAGACCGCGCCCCCTCCCCCGCTCCCCCCGCCCCGCTCAGCCCCGCTGCCGCTCTGCGCATGCGCGGGCGCCCGCTCGCTCCAGCCCGTTTCCAGCCGCTCCGGCGCGTTGGCAGAAGCGCGGGGCAGTGTCGGAAGTGACGCCATCGCCCTGGCCTGGCAACCGTTACCAGGGTGACCGGGAGGCGCGGGCGGGGGGCGAAGGACGAGGCCGCCCCGCCGCCTCAGGGGGCTGCCGCTGGCGGTGGGGGCCCGGCTGCCTCCCCCCGCAGTCTCCGTGAGGGGCCGGACCTTCCTTCGTAGGCCGCGGGGCGCCCCCCGGCGCTGAGGGGGCGCCCGGGGTGGGCCCCGCCGACCCCTGTGCTAGCTCACCGCCTCTGGGCTGCCGTGGGCCTCGTCGAGGTGGTGCCTTCACCCGCCCTCCCGGCAGCCCCCAGGTCCCTCTCCCCGCCGAGGCCTCCCGTCATCTCTTCTGTCTTTTCTGCAGAGGTTTTTCCAGGACACGATTATGAGTGATCAAATCCAGTTCATTGTTGAGAAGCTCAATCAGGAGCCCTTCAGGAAGAACTACAATCTAATCACGTTTGACTCCTTAGAGTCCATGCAGCTGTTGCAGCTGCTCAATGATGTTCTGGGGGAGATTGACCCAAAGGTAAGGAAGGCAATCAGATGTGCTCAGACCTGCGTAATTGCAAACATCTTAAATGGGCTTGGCACAGAAATTTTCTTTTATTTAGGTCTGGCTCTGTATAATCTTGTGGCATGTTCGGTTTACCAAAATAGCTTGTATGAATCTTCCTGGAAATAAATATGCCTGGCAAGACTCCTTTCTGTCTATACATTCATGTGTTTTTGGCAAACCAGCAAATGTTTCTTGGGCCAGGGGTACTGGATCCCTGTCCCCCAGAGACTGATGACTGCATATTTTTCCTTGGGATACAGATCTTAACTTGGTTCATACTGACAACCTCTGTGTTCTTAAATCAAAAGTCAGGCTGTGTCTTGCACACGTACAGAGGGCCGGAACTGATCAAGAACTGAACCTCATGACTTAGCTGTTGCAATAGATACTGAATCTCTCTCCTTTGAGGCTACCAAAAGTGTGTGTAAGATCAGAAGGGAGCGTTCATACCTCTGGGGCACATATGCGTGTGACTTGGTGTGCTTGGATATCTGACTTCCTTGGTGGAAGTCATCAGTTTGTCTGCATAGATGAGGTCCCATGAGCAGGGAAAATGTATACCTAGAATAAATTTACCTGAATACACATGTTGGAGAAAAATCCATTAGAAGAGAATTGGAGTTTGGTGATAAAAAGGATGTTCTGTATGGAGCATCTCACTTCATTGACATATCATGTGATAAAGTCAATTCTTCATAGAACGGTTTGGGTTGGAAGGGACCTTTAATGATCATCTAGTTCCAACCCCCCTGCCATGGGCAGGGACACCTTCCACTAGACCAGGTTGCTGAAAGCCCCATCCAACCTGGCCAATTCTTTTAGTGTTGCTAACACGACTTGGACAAACAGTGGATAATTAATTTTTTTTTTTTTTTACTATTTAGCATGCTGTTGACATTAGAGAGGAGCTGCCGGAACAAACAGCTAAAAGAATGTTGAGTCTTCTTGGTATCCTTAAATACAAACCTCCAGGAAGTATATCGGATTTGTAAGTATCTTTTTGTCTACAAATCATGCTAAAACATGTTTTACAGCTTATATGGTAACGACCTTTAATTCAGTATTTGTGTGTATTTTTGACCTCGACTATCCCAGTGGGTATGTGTAACGCCTTGAAGACAGCTCCTCCCTTGTCCCTATAGGATATGGTATAGGGGATGCCCGCAGAAGGCTCCTGCGGGTGTAGGCTGTCCCTCGGGCCCTGCTGCAGCAGCTGCTATTGCGGAGTCAGCCAGGAGAGGGTGCCGCATGACTGGCAGGGTCAGTCCCTTCCCCATCCCTTTCAGACCAGTCACCCGAGGCTGGATTGCACCGTCCTGCGCCAGGTTATGACCCAGAAAACCCACGCTCTTCCCATATTGCCTTTATTCCCGAAGAATATCGCAGAAAAGGAAGAGTCGTTGTTGCTGGCTTTAGCCTTTTGATGAGTTATGGGGTTTTTGTCTGTCTCAAGGTAGCAGAATCGGGATCATAAATAGCAAACTGGCATCATGAATGTTTTCTCTTTTAACAGCATTAAGAAAATCATTAGGCAAGTGGAGAGAGAATGTCAAAATATTGCATATTATTTGTTCCAAGCCAGTGTTCTTTAGTTTGAGATTTATTGGTATTTTCTTTTTGCTGTTTTCATATAGGAGTGCATTTCGCCAAGGGTTAGTTACTGGAAGCAAACCTGTAATTCATCCTGTCTTACATTGGCTTCTTCAGAGGACCAATGAACTCAAGAAAAGAGCTTATCTGGCACGTTTCTTAGTAAAATTGGAAGTGCCAGCGGAGTTCCTACAGGATGATACTGTGGCTGACATCAACAAACAGGTACCATTTTTCATGAATGCCAACATTTTCTGTTAATTAATGAAAGTGCCAATAGGAGGAGGGATGAATGAATCAGGGAGTTACTGTTGAGATACGTGTTCAAGAGAGTTATGTTAAGAGCATGTTGGAATCAAGGGTGAGCAAAGATTCATAAGAAATACACGTCTTGACCACCTTTCTGCCAATAACCCTGAAATTTATTAAAAGGTAGCATTGAATTAAAAGGTTTTAAGCCCGTTAATTACTGGGTACTAATTAATGTTCAGAGCCATGTTGGTCAAGACAGATTTTTATTTCTGAATTTTTAAACACTTTTTTTTTTCATATGAACTGTGACATGGATATTTTCAACTTTATAAATTGCCACTTCAAACTAGTCCAGAAAATGTTATGACCAAAAGCCAATGTCTTCTAATGATTGTATAGTATTTATCACCTAATATTTTTATTAGCCTTATCCCACTTCTGCTTCAACCATTTATTTTTTTGTGAATAAGTAAAAAATTTCTTTTTCCCGGTCTGACATTCCTACTCATTATGTTCCCACTTCTTTTGTGAGCATTAAATGTTGATTTTAGATAGTAAGAGTGGGTGTGTTTGAAATGTAAAGCTTAAAGTGAACCAAAGTTATGTTTTTAGATCTGTATTATCTGAGGTACATATTTACCTAATTTTTATCTAGTTTTCTGTGCCTTTTGTTATGTATAGTGACTTGCAAAATCACAGTGTTTTTGCATGTTTGTACCAGGTAACTTGATTTATTAACTGTGCACCAGCAAAGCTGTATAGTCTGACTGAAGCTTGACTAAGCCTTTTATTTTTTTGTTACCACTAATAATGTTGGATTTATAACTCAGAATAACTAAGCAGAAGTAGCAAAGAGAGAAAGGAATACAGATTGTATTTTTCAGTATGTCTTAATGTGTATAAATATCCAACTCCATTATTTCCATTACGTAAGATGTGTTCCTTTTGGGGATTACAGTAATATAACTGTCTTATTAAACTAATGCCCTGCTGATTAATTCAAAACAGAAGCTGGGGTAATATAGTGCCTTAATGTAATTTAACATTACTATGCAAATATTTAGATACTAATGAATTAAAGAATTTAGCCTAAAGTATTTAGATAGACAGGCTTGCAATAGTGTATTTTAAGAGAAACATTTCAAACATGAGAGTCTGGAAATCTTAGAACATGGGCAAGTTTTACGGTTGTATAGAATCAAGCTCAAATGTACTTTTGTAAGTTATTTAAACAAGATACTCAGAGTACTTGCCACCTTCCCAACTGTGGTGTGATTTGGACATCAGATTGGCTGCAGTATATAATTAAAAAGTAAGCAACTTCAGGCATAAATCTAGTTGTCCAGTCTTCAGTGAGTTGCCCTCAGGTGCCAGGAATCTTTCTTTCCTCTATAGGAACCTGGGCGTTCTTTGCTCATTTGAGCATGTCACTTATTTCAGGTGCTTTTATTTGGTGAAAGTGGAAAGCTTTCCCTCTGTTATGATCTGGCAAACTGTGCTATGCCCTTGTTTGAATCTTACCATTAGTCTTGAAATTTTGCGTCCCCATAAGGAAAAGACTTACTAAACTCCCCTTTTGGAAGAGGTAGAGAATCTACACAAAGGAAAGCTGTTGGACATCAGCAATTGTGAATACAGTTGCTCAGAGACTACCTGCTATTTCATTTGTTAAAGTACTTCTATAATGCATAAGTGATATAATGCAGGCCAGTTGCATTTTTACTCCTACTTTTTTGTAACTCATTCTTCATTGTCCAGCATGTGCATGCCTTATCATACCTTTATTTGCCATTTAATCAGGCTCTTTCTCTATTATTTTATCTTCTTCTGAGTAGCCATTTTATTGCTGTTTTTTAAAATTCATTCCAGCTTGTCAGTGTGTGCCTGATATTGAAACAGCCAGAAATGAACAGAGCATTCTAGATACTGGTTCCCCGGGGGTTTATAGAATGGAATTGCTGCTTCACTGCTCAGGGATATGATGCCTTTGTTTGAACTGGCCTTTGCTGTTGCCATTTTGTGTTCAACATTCATATCAATCGCTCTTTCCAGGAAGTAAAAAATGACTTGATGTTCTCTTTTTAGACTTTTCTCTCTTGTTGAATGGTTGTTTCTGTGGAGATTATCTTTCCTTGTATCTCAGCTTGCGTTTCTCCAAGTTGAATCTAAATTTATTTCCTATCCATATTTCTAAACTCTTTCTGTCCCCTGTTATTTCTCTACCCACACAGACTTTCACACTGCCTCTCAGTTTAAGATTACTGGTGGGCAATGTACTGGTGTGGAAGTAGCACACTGTCTACTTCTTTCTAACTACCGAACTACATATATCAATCTCTATATTATACTGAGGTCATGATTATGCAATGTGTCAAAACTATTTCTCACATAAGTCAGGTGTGCTCTTGGACCGCTTTGCTGGATTGAAGCTCAGTGCTCTATAAATTCAAGCCCCATTGCTTCGATCAAGCATGTTGTTAGATCAAGCTCTTCCTTTTTGGGCTGATAAATTTAACTATGTGATATACACAGATTTATAGTAAGAGAGAATGATTTGTTAATATAGCATTGTCCCTTTCAGATAACATCTTATCTTCCTGTTTTGAAAATACACTATGTATTACAAGGGAAGAGGTGAAAATACTGAAGAAATTGTGAAGCTTCTGAGTGTACCTTCAGATGGAAGATAATTTCTTATTTTTGCTTTATATGTTGACAAGCTTTTGTGATGAAAAAATGCCTTTAATTCTTGTTCTCTCCATATTTCTATTTCTGTATTTACTGTCTTAGTAGTAAAGCAACATGTTGATCTGAAAATCCTTAGACACAGACCTCATTCTGCATGGTTTTTATTTCATTTTATAGTATGAAGAACTGATGGAAGCATTTAAAAACCTACATAAGGAGTGCGAGCAGCTCAAAACATCTGGTTTATCTACTGCAGAAATAAGAAGGGTAAAAATATCTGACAAAATCACAGTTTTGTTTAGATTTTTTTGAATGTCAGTTCTGGTTCTGTTGGTTTTGTGGACTCATTGCAGTGTATAAGTTGTAGAGGTCAGAGCTGGTAGGCACTGCAGCTGCCTTTTTGAAACTGTTCCCTGTTGGCAAACAGATGAGAAAGTCCTCGCTCGTGCTTACAACTGAGCTTTCTGAAGCAGATTGGGAAACAAGGCTGCCAAGACTCTGTTCAGCGTGATTTTCAAATATTAGAACTCCCTTTCTGTGAATGCAAACTGATGCAAAGCCTTTTGCTTTACTGATACAGGGTAATAATTTCAGAGGGTGTTGAATGAATTAAGAGCTTAAGTCAACAAAAATTATGATCCTGTGTGGCTAAGGTGTTAAGTAAAGATATTTGCCCTGTTTCAGCAAAATATTTAAGCGCGGGTACAGCTTTCCAGTAAGACATATGGGCAAGTTAAGCAAATGTTGAGATAAGGCCTAAATTTGGAAAATTTGTTTCCCTTTCTCTCATAACTATCAATCTCTGGAATCCTGCTGTTGTAAGATAGGATTAAAGGAGAATAATAATCAGATACATGTTTTAGCATTAGAAAGTACTTCTTTTAACACAATTTTAATACAAAAAGTAGCAGCAAACATCACTCGTATGCAACTTTATCCAAAATTGTCTGCCAGGGAGTGGGTAATGGTGGTAACAACATGTTTGACTGCATCAGATGTTGAATTAATGCTGGTTTTTGCTCGGTTGTTTCTGTTTGTTTGTTTTTATTTTAGAGAAACCCACCTGCTTTTATTTTAAATGTTCACACTAATGCTCAAGGATGCAGATGAAGGCATGTTAGCATAAGAGAGTGGGAACTGTGGGGGAGGTCAGAGAGAAGAGAGAGAATGGAGTCCTAGATGTTCTGATCATAGATCAATAAAATTATAACTGCTTCAGTGTATTCAGAGAAGAATTCTGATTTTCGTATTAATTTGAACAGAATTTAGTCCAATCCATATTATATTGTAAATAAATTACCATTTCTTTATCTATTTTTTTCCACTTTTTAGGACATCAGTGCAATGGAAGAGGAGAAAGATCAACTCATCAAAAGAGTAGAGCGTCTTAAGAAGAGGGTAATAAGAGAAGTAACGCTGTTACATTTCAGTGTCATAATCCTTGGCTTGCAACTCTGATTTTGGAATGCAAACAAGGATTAAGATAAACATACTGTATGTCTAGGAAGGAATTGAATAACTAATTGACCCACAGGGAATCTCCCTAGGCGTTAGTCCAGAGCTTTTAAGAATCTTGCGTCCAGTACTTTGCTGTCATTTCTGAGTAGTAACATGTATGGAAAGGAAGTGCTAAGTGGGCTTGTGAGACATATGATCTCTTTAATGTATTTCTCAACTATCTGACAGTAACATGCACTATTTATCCACTTGCTGTAGGTGGAGACAGTACAAAATCATCAACGAATGCTTGAAATAGCAAGACAGCTTCGCTTAGAAAAAGAGAGAGAAGAATCTTTGGCTCAACAGAAACAAGAACAAAAAAATCAGGTACTGACATAAAAGCATACCTATTAAAATAAATAGTTGTTGACATTTTTTTGGGAATCATGCATTTTAAAAAGTACATCAGGAACAACAGTACAGAGTTTCTCCCAACATCAGAACGTTAAATCCCATTTAAAACAGAAATATTTATGTACATTTTAAGGGAAGAGGCTTGACCCTGCAAGTTTTGAACACCTCATTCAAGGTACTTGGCTGTCTCAGCTGCCACTGACATCGTCATACAGCAGTCCCAGGAAATGTTCCATGACTTACTGTTGTAGCACCCAAAGAGAATTCTTTATATTTATGGTAGTGAGCAAATGTTTCCTTAGTTTGATTTGTATCTCTGTGCATCTGCACTAAGATTTCAGGGGCTGAATAACACAGCGAGTACCTCAGCTTTTCACTGGGTGGGGGGAATATGTATTCAGGAGCAACCTTGGGATTTTGGTCCCCAAGCTTGACAAAGGTGATGTCCTAGGAAGCACTGGAAGCAGTTGACATCTGAATATAAGGGTGGGTTTTATTCCTGAGCTATGTTGTCAAAACAAGATACTTTAAAAAATCCAGTGCCATATTGTTATATCATCTTACCAAATTCTGTAGCATGAAATTCAACACTGTATTAAAAGGGGAAAAAACCCCAGAGTTCTGGTATTGCGGTCTATATCTGGATGTGGAATCAATGTGAATCAGTAGGCTTTCAAGCTGTTGGGTCTTTGCTCGAACCTGAGAGAGATCACCAGTAAAATGAATGTGATGTCCAGCTAATTCCAGTTCTTAGTACACATCTCTCTAAATCACAAAAATGCTAATCAAACTAAGGAA
>VYZW01039733.1:3014-14089 GCA_013401315.1 Balaeniceps rex | reverse complement strand
ATTTCAGAGGAACTTGAGCCATTGGAGGGCCTGTCAAAGCACTATCCATGCTTCCTGAGGCAGTCACATTTGGTGGTGGACTGAAGGCCTGAGGTTGCTGTTGCTGCTGCATCATCATTGCCATCCTCTGTTGTCTAAAATGATGACTTATTAGCTCCCTGTTACGCTGAGCCACCATTTGAGCATTAAGAAAACCTTGCTGCTATCCCCCAAAGAAAAGAAAAATCATATTAGAAAACACTTCTACAAATGAAATCATGTCAATCAAACCACCTACACTCTTTCTAACCCCAAGAACCAGCATATCCATTACCAGAACAGAAAGTTAAGAAAACCCACAGCCAGTACAAAAATCATCAAAATGTCTTATGACAAAGGTTTTCATTAAGTTGTCATTAGTGCTAAAGAAATGATAAAGTAGGTTATCTGTCATATCCTACATGGGAAAGACTATTGGCACACTGTATTGATAGCATGACCTAATGAACAAATCCCTCTGAAATATCATGAATAAGAGAGGTAAAAAAACGACCTTTTTTTAATCGTACAGGGGAAAAAACAAAACAAAAAGGAATGCTGTGGAACCATGAAAGAAGGTCCAAATTCTAAACAGATGTGTAAAAGATGTATCCATTTAAAAACTACTGTTTCAGATGACTAGTGTAATAATTACTTGCCTGCGATCCCACCTGTGGCTGCATAACCGGTCTCATCACTGAGGTATTACCACTGACTGGATTTTCCATTTTCATTTCAAGTGCTTGACGGGTCTGATTCATAAACTTGGAAAAAGACATTTTAGCACTATTAGCTTGAAAATTATAATGGCAACTCCTCCAAAAAACATTCTTTACAGACCTCCTGAATCCATAAAGTGCAACAGTTAACTTTTGCCTTGTTTGATGTACCTGAAGTATCAAACTATCGGGTTAAGCAGCTCAAACACACACAAAAAGAAAAATCCTCCAAACAATGCAGCACTAGCTGGCTTTATTTTTTCCTTCCCTTGAAATTAGCACTTTTTAAGAACAAATATAAAGTGGACTATCTATTTGTTCCAAATCATGTTTTGGGCAGAAGGGTACAACCACTAGCTGTGCTTAAAATAATAAAATTCTGTCTCCTTCCCTCTCCATCACAAAACCCCATACAGATTGAATTAGTGTCACAGAACAACGAAGAAATAACACAGCATTTCCTAAGGATTAAACATTGCCGTTCTGTGTCACACAGCACTGTCTCAGTTTTCCGAGTTTTAATTGTATATTGTATTTGATATCAGGACTGCATTTTCACATGGGGAATTCAATGCTGAAATAATGCAGAAATTTTCTAAGCAGTGCTTTCAACCCAGCGTTAAGATCTGTGTGTCTGTATCTACTCTCCCACCTTCCATCCTAGGAAAATACCTAAAATGACATCAAATCAATAAATGGAAAGCAAACCCGTATTTCAATAAGCCCAAATGANTCAGTGAGATTCAGAAAAAATACTAAATCTTAACATAGATAAAGAGATCATCCAGAGCTACGTTGTACAAGAGCACTGTTTTAAGTAGCAATAACGTTGTGTGCTGCAGGAACCAATCCAATCTGTAGCTAAGCAGGCTGATGAAGGAGAAACACTTGTCCTAATAAAAGTTCTTTCACTCCTACAGCCATTAGGCACTCACTGTGAAAAGCACCGTCAAAATGAAAGATCCGCCCTTTCAATCATGTGCTGTAATTTTCATATTCATGAAGCAACACAATTCAGTGTGCACCTTATTCCATTCTGGAACAAGAAGAAAGTGTAAACGCAGGAGAAAAAGATTACCTGCTGCCCCTGAAGCCTCTGCTGGAGCTGCATGCGGAGCTGCTTTGGTGTATTGGTTCGAGGTCTCATCACATTTGCTCTAGGATGCATACTTTGAAGTGGAAAATTGCTCTGTTGGCTCATCTGACTCATCACTGAATTAAAAGATGGCTGTTGTCCCTGAATGTTACTAAAACCTCCTGGCATTGCTGCCCCTTGCCCTTGATAGGGCTGACCATATAATGAAGCCTTCTGGTCAATCATCAGTGAAGATTCCTGACCTTGAAATGAATCTTGTTTGGGTTCCAAAGCTTGTCCCTTCAACAGATACAAAAGTGTTTTCACTAGCAGTATACTCTTTAAGTAGGAATTCCTAAAGAAACAATAAAGCTAACACAGCATACACCAACCAAGAGTTTCTTGGGTAGAACACAGCATGGACAGGTTACTATCAGTTTTGTCTCCAGACAAATGAAACAGCGAAAGTTATTATTAATAATAATAGATGTTTTTAAAATCAGTTCTGCTCCACACTGCTTACATAGGCAGACCAGTATCATTATTCAAACCCTTCTGCACTGCTATTTGTACAAATGACAGCATGATTTTTGTGGGTTTTAGCAAGTTCCAAATTATTCATAGAATTTCTTTTTCCTATTTGCTAGCCATGCAAATTCAAGCTGGAACTGGAGGAGATGGAAGTGTCCTACTCACTAACATGGCACTGCCGGTCAAACATTTCACAACCCAAGCTCAGTGGACAACAGTTTACCAAAGAAACCCAACACAATTCTCTGCTTATAGAATTGTAATGATTTACACCCAAAAAGCCCCCCTATATACCAAGGCATATTACAATAAACTTAGGTAAGAAGATGCCATTTTATGTTTTTGTAATGCACAAGAAATTTAATCAAAACTGAGCTGCTCCAATGAAAATCAGTATTCAATGCAGGTGCTTCCAAAGGCAGATTTAGGAAAATGAAGACAAGGAAGTGACAAGACAAAAGTGAGCGAGGAGGCCCTCTTCACTTTCTTTTTGAGTAACAAAATAATACAGGTTTTTGGAAAATAATGGCCAAAATCTCTGTTTACTTACTTGGTTTACAAGATCAGGAATTCCTAATGCTCTGTCAATCTCTTCCAGCCCTGTGACATCTGTATTACTCAGCAATGTGTGCAGCTGATCCAAAAGCGCCCTTTCATCATTCTGGCCTTCCATATTTGGTGCTGGACATAAGAGGTCATCCAAAGAGTTTCTAACTAGTTGTCTATAAATATGAAAACATTACAACCATTATGGACTATAAAGGCATATACATAGTTTTTATATAATATATTGACCTGGAGATGATTAAGTACTATAATCACCCAGATGACTGAAGTAAGACTTAAGAACTTAAGTCCCAAATTTAGGTCCTAAAATGTCCACTCAACTGCCATGTATCCTTGAACACCCGTAAATTCTGTTTTCTCCTGGCTTCTGCACGCGGCACAGAGACACAATTTCAGATTTTCCCACCACTTTTCTCCGTGCCTCCCAACTCAAGGATTGATCGATTTTGTTAGCAGTGTCTTTTGTGGAGCTGTTAAAAGATACCCAGTGTCATATCATCAGCAGAAAGGGAAATAGATTCTGACTCCAATCTGTTATCCCCACTGTACGTGCTACATTAGGTTTTTTCCAGGACTTAAATTCTTCTGACAAATGGTGAACAGTTGTATTTAAACTTATCTTAAACCCTTCCCCAATTCTACCTGTTTTGTGAACCCCGCGATGCTTGCTCCATGGACAGCATGTTGTCAGGCCACGATCCTGGTTGGTTAGATGGTCCTGGCTGTCCATATGGATTCCCCCCCATACCGATGTTTATCTCATTTGGTCCTGCAAGGTAAAACATTTGTGTGTTTTTTTTAAAAACAAAAGGTGTCACCTTGCTCTCCCAGTGTTCACATAAAGCATTGTGGATGATCACACAAATTGCCAAGCAGCTTCACGAGCTTTCCATTAGCGTGTTTTAAAGTGTATACATGCATAAACTCACACTCAAGATAATTTCATTATAACAGACCACTGATTTAAATATGACAGTGATCTAAAGCTGCTACCCTGTTAGAGCAGAATTGCTATTTCTAACCCTTAAGCCCCTAAAATAGAAACTTGACAGACACAGCAACTTTACATCCAAAAAAAAATTAATTTTCTGGCCAATGAAAACTGGGTAATAGCAAATATACATAGTCACAGTGACATCAACATTTGGCATTTTAAATTCCAAAACAGGGTGAACATCAAAAGAAACAGAAGGTACATAACAACGTTTTGCTCTTTGGGAGTATGGCCTTCATTCTACCTATTCAGAGACATGCAGCACTACATAAGTGTCATGCCATTATTTCCCAATATTTGTAGGAATCACCCAGCAATAACAATTTCTAGGAAGCTAAGCTGAGGAATTCTGACTCAGTCAGGACTGCACAAATTTCTCCCTGATTTAGCCGTGTATCCACATGTCACACCAAACAGTATGTCTAAGAGAACTGGTAACAGCCCTGGGAGCCTTCCATGATAAAAAAGGAAAAAAGGAATGCCACTGTCTATTTGAGCCCTTTTTGCGCATGCCAACATTGGCACATTAGACAGGACAATTTCAGCTTGAGGCTGAACCTTTGTTAAGAGATATAAACAGAAAAAACCCACAGGCTTTAAGACTCTCTTCATATTTTAGACACGCAGCTTATTTTCTCCCGTGCAAACATGGATACTTAAAAGAGAACCTGTATTTGCAATGTGGTTTTTTATATGAATTTGGACACTCCATATGAGAAGAATTTTGAAATACTTAAGAAAAAGCTTTGAAAAACCCTGATTACCAAGAAGTTAACAGCAAAACCCCATCTATATAAAGTACAATGAATTAATCAGAATACTAGTCTCTTCAAATATAATCATAGATGGCATTTAGTTCCTGGAATTTAGCAGAGAAGTACCGCACTAAAGAAATACACAGAAATTATCCCCCAAAAATCTGGAGACCCAGCATGAATTATCTGCATATGAAACACACAGGTATCACCAGAAGAAAACAAAAAGAACACCAAAAAGGCATCAGATGTCCCAGCCAGTGAACAATAACAGTCTTTACCTCAAAAAGCCTTTCAATGAAAAGCTGGTATCCTACCAAAACTGAAAAGATTCTGATGATGAATGCTTACTAAGAAACTAGTGAGATTGTGCTAAGTAGGACAATAAAAAGGAAAGAACTTACTCATGTGAATCATTTGCTGTTGTAGCATCGGTCTCATACCAGGGATGCTATTAGAGCGAACGGGCAGCCCAGACACAGAGCCACCCACCGTGGGTCTGGGAAGGGACGCGCTAAACTCGGGTCCTGGTCTCAACATCGAAGCAGAGCTTGTAGGTTCCAATCTGTTCACCTTTGAGTTTGGCAAGCCCCAGTCTCCTGACTGATGCTGATTCATGGCTACATTTCTGTTGGGAGCACTTGCTATAAAGGAAAGCAGAAAATACCATAATTTTTCATCTAGATTACATTATATATTTTGGTTTTAGAATTATTTTTATGGGGTTTTGTTTTGTTTTACCAACAAGGACACCTGCCAATGACAGAGTAATTCACTGAACTCCTACAAAAGCATCTAAAGCTTACTATGCCAAGTTCTAAATCATCAAACAACTATATTAATCTAAATATATTTAAAAATACATCGTGACCTGTTCTTGCTTCTGTATGTCAAAAACATGTTAAATTCAAAACTCGAAATACTAAAAAATAATGTGACGACTAAACAAAAGTCAAGTACTGGTAATAATACACAGACGGTAAACAGTTATGTTCTTATAATTTTAGCTAGGGATAATAATTAGAAAGTATTTATATGCTGATGGTAAAATTAATATTCTTAACAGTAAGGTTTCTTCTAACCAAAATTCATATTGTAATCTTGCAACATGTTTACATAAAAGCTTGTTCCTTTACAATCTGTTTGTACACAATCAACAAACCCAAATTCGCTCCAAAATTTTCCTGGTTTTCAATCCTTCTTGGACTTCCACCCATCAAGTTTTGCTTCTGTAACATGGAGAATGCACTGACATTCCTCACTGGAGCACTTGAGCCCACAGGGCTGTCTAAAGACATGGCTCTGTTGAAAGGTGGGCGGGCAGTCTGCACAGACTGGGGACTCCTCATACCTGTTAAAGAATTAAAAGATGCATACAACTGTACGTTTTAAATAGAAAGTACCATTAATGATTTAAATAAATAAGTCTGATCTATTTATGGGCACATATATTTGACCTTAAACAAGCCAGGAATAGTTATTTTGCTTATGTTCTCACTACACAGATCGCATTTTGAGTACATAGTTAGGACCTTTTACAGGAAAAGCCAAATGCAGTTCCCTTTGGCCCTAGACATAAAAAGGTTCATTTTAATTTCAGTTCTGTAATGAACCATGTTTTTAACATTTTGAAACACACTAGTATTACAGACTCCTTGATATATACGAGAGGACTGCCCAGCCTTTGGCTAACTCTGACATGGAGACAGAAACAAGTCAAATGGTTCTGTTTGGAACAGGTTGAGTCCAGGCGCAGTGTGTTCCTGAGCACAGTGTGCTACGTGGACTAATTAACCCAGAAATCCTCGTGCTCCACTGCCAATAGTGTCAGTGGCCTTGGGTGTTCTTGTACCTGCTTTTACATTTTTCATTATCCATGTTTCACCTCCTTAGGTTACCTCAGCAATCTATTGCCCTACATAATCAAGAGATGACCAGTGTTATAAAAGGAAGTGACAACTGCAATGACGCTGGTGTATTAGCAAGGTTATCTTTCCCTCCTGCTCAGCTTCCTACTAAGGAAGGGCATTCCTTTCAATGTCGAGGAGGAGTACTGATTAGAATTTGCAGGCCACAAGATGTTTTTGCACAGAATAAGTGGGAAATCAAAAGCTTGCCACTAATCCCATAGTCGTCTGTAAGGAACAAAAATTCTCAGTTTTAATTTACTACTCAGAAAACATTTTTCCTGATGTCTTGTCTCCGAGAAATCTACGTTAGACAAACCCAGAAGAAGCCACAAAATAAGGAACTGAAGTTAACGTTATTCACTGTGTATGTAGTAGCTGAGTGCTGTCAAGACAGCTAATAGTGTACCTAATAACCTATGAAAACATAATTAGCCATTTTGCATTACATTTTTCCTTGAAGATGTAGGAGATGAAGTATTCTTTAAGGATTTAAGGATGCATTATGTTTACATCAGGTAAGAAGAAAACCCTCATTTTAAAACCAAAGTGATATGAGATGAAATTCCTTACCCAATAGGGCATTTCCTTGAAATACTGCTTGCTTTGTTCCAAGGTTATTTCCATTTGCAGACATAGCATTATTGTAAAACTCTGAACTAGTCAGATCACCTAGAATTGCATCCAAATTATCCAAGTCTCCACTCATCTGAAAAAGATGCCGTAAAATACCAAGGTTATTTACTATCATATGGCTGTCCTTCAGCTTTTATTTAGCTCCTTGCTAATCTTAAAAGCTATAACTGGCAGACAAATGTTTTAGTTCACTGACAGTACCTTGGGCCATCTCTCAGTTTCCAAAGAACTTTAGATACCATGTAGCTACATTTTTTTAGAGTATTTTGCTTGGCTAATTTGATAATTAGGAGAAACTGGAGGTATACATAAATAAAATGAAAAGCACCTTTGAATATAAACATTTCAGTCATCACAAATTACAAAGATAAAAACACTAATGAGAGCAAACAGTGTCAAGAATGTGTACCATTCCGTGATAAACAACATATTGTCGTACACAAGAAGCCTAATTTGATCACTGGTAAACACAACACCACATGAAAAGTACCCACAGATTTTTCTGGTCAATTGGAGCCCTAACCTTCTTCAAAAATTCTTCTTTAAATCAGATGGAGTTTTAACAGAAAAAGAATTGCATATATAATGGATTCATATCTTCACAAAACAAGCTTCTCTGAATATGTTAATTAGATCTCAGGAGCAAGTACTGAAACTACACATTGGGCACTATTACACAGTTGTTAGTGACTCCTCCGTAAGTGGTACTCAAAAAACTGTTCTAAGGTGTTTCATTTGCAGTCAGCCATTAGCTAACATAAAAATCGTGCAGTAATTTTTTATTTACATAGCTATTACTGACTTGGGAAATCCCAGTTCTAAGATATCAACATGTTTTCAGTGAACTCTGCCATACTGACCAGTATTATTTACTTTGAAGCAGTTCCAAATGTGACTTAGGAATTAAATGCAAAACACTTCTTAATTTTAAGAACAGCTGTCCCTAACATGTATACTGCTGTTTTCACGGGAATTGCTCCATGGTGACATAGTTTGCTATATCACGACATTTCTTGGAATTTCAACTCTAAAAACATTGAAACAAATAAATACACGTATATTTATTTGAATGCTGAATATATATGTATTTGGAACAATATTTTCCCTCATTTAAGGAAAAAAAACAAGAGTGCTAAAACCAATGAATGAAATAAAACCAATCTATAGCTGTTTTAAGTATTACACATTTTTGTGTATTGTTTATATTTTCAAAATGAAATCATGTTTTACCTCTTGCTATTGTATTGCCAACTAATTACAGAGGCAGTTACAGCTCCATTTCCTAATAAGCCATAAAAATAAACATGTGCTATGTTAAAGACCTAATTTTAAAGACTAATTTGTAAATATATGCTACCTTAATTGTACCATAACTTAAAGATACCATTAGTCCAGGACTTAAGTATAGCACATTTGGTTATATACATATCTTCTAGTTCTCTTTGTGCTTTTTGTCACAATAAACCTGAGCATATAGTTTCACACCATTTGCACAGAACTTTCTTAGAAATGTTTACACACGCATACTAAAAAGAGTGTTCTGTATTTAGCCATTCACTGTAATAACAAAATATTGTTTTATTCACTACCACCATTTTACATTATACTGTACCTCCTCCGCTGGTTCCGTTTTTATTTTCATCTCTTTTTCTTGACTAGAAGTAGGAATTGTAGAACTACTGCACTGTCCCATTTTATTATCCACACTTTCTACTTTAGGCTTCAACTCTTTGGAAAGCGGGTCCTTAACATCATCTTTATCTAACAGATATCTTAGTAAAGCATTGTTTTCCTTCTTCTTTGGGCTCAGTTGTTCCTGTTTGACAGTGCCTTCTCCACAGGGGGCTGTATTACTAGCATCGTGATACGTGTCTTTACCAGTAGCTTCAGCTGTGATCTTGGCTACCTCTGCAGGAGAATTACCATTCTGCAACAATTTATGTAAAATCCTATGCTTCTCTTGCAGGAGCGACCCATGCATGTTTGAGGAGGAAGATACACCTCCAGATGTCGACGAGGAAACTCCTGAAGGACTGGTAACGTTGGTAGAAGATTCTTTACAATTTGAGTCTAAAGGCGAGTTTGATGCTGTAGAATGTCCTCTTTCATCTGAGGAGCACGTGAGTAGCTGAAGCAGTTTTTTATGCCCTTTGCTTTCAGATGGTCCTCTCTGACTTTCAGATGCCTCCAGATTTCCCTCTTTACTATCTTTTTCACTAATGAGATCCCTGCTGTTTGACTGGCAGATGGAACTTTCCACTTGGTTTTGTTCACAATACAAACCAGAAGGGCTTTTGGAGTCCTGGGTACTCGTTTTACTTTGCTGAGCTATGCTCATGTTTGGGGAATTATCCAATTTTGGACCTGGTGAAGAAAGTGTCGATAAAAGGGAAGTTCCAACACCCTCACTAATGGCTTGAAGAGCACTAAGAGAACTGCTAGAGAAAGTGCTGTTGCTGGTGTTGCTGGCAGATCCCATTGGAGAGTGCATACCTGTATCACATGACAGAGATCAAACTTATTAGACTACAGTACTGTCTCTATCTACTTTTCCTTTGGATTATGTATGACTGCCACATTGAGTTAAATATTTTAAAATAAATTTTTACCATGAAATTAGGTATACTACATTTAAGTAACACATACAAGGTCATATAGAACTGTTAAAAAGGATGAAAGATGGAATTCAGATAAACGTGAGAAAAGATAGCTCCAAAAAAAAAAAATCTTATAGCAAAGATATAAATATCTGTATTTAAAATACCTGTAACTGGAGAAAACTGGTGTGAACTCATTTTTGGACTCCCTCGATTCCTGGGAGATATCATCAGATTCTGTTGGTTGGAAGTTAAACCAGGACTACCATGTGGTGGGCTACTTATATTTAACCCGTAACTGTTGTTCTGATAAGCAGAGGACTGCATTCCGGGTCCGGAGTTCACTGGCCCCATATTACCAGGGCCTCCATATCGAGTGCTGCTGAGCTGACCCACCGCATTGGGATCTCCCATACCATAGTTCCTATTCTGCATTGGCATGCCTTGACCAGGTGACACGTTCATAAGACCACCAACAGAATTTGTGTTTCCAGCCACAGGTGTTCTGATGTTTTGCCCAACTGAATTAGGATTTGGCCGATATCCGTTTTGTTCTCTGCAAGTTCAACAACATCCCCAGAAATCCCAAGAAAACAAATTAAAACCTGATTTGGAATCAAGTGCTACAAAGACAGAATAACATTATTAAATAATTTTCCAAATATTTTTTCAAAAAGAGCAGTGAGAATTCAAGCTTCCACAAAAGCAGAATTAAGCCATGCCACTCATTTATTCATTACAGAACCGCTTGGTCCTTTAGGTGATTTAAGTACATACAGTATCACCCCTTCAAAAGGCTTTCATCAACAGTCATTAGTGAGATTTATCAGTTTAAACATCTTCCTTCTTTTACTCCCTTCCTGAGTCAATGCATGACACCATTCTACTGTGCACACTAATGATGCCCTGAACAACCTCAGCTACTCATTTTTCAGCATCTGGAGGCACTTTAATGCCAGAAGCTGACAGATTCCCTCCAGAGTGGCANATGACAAACAGATACGACTGATTTCACCTTTGAAGAAAGTGGGTAGAGACAAATCCATGGCGGTCATTAGTTACAGGATTTCGAAATAATTTACTCTTTGTTTGTGCTGTCACTATAGTACCATCTGCTAAAGAAAACCGATACAATGGTGTTTCTGCATGACCTTGTGTGTAAGCTGTAAAGGAAATACAAATATAGTTCATATTTTAAAACCCAAGTAGTAATATGCACTCTACAGATTTTTAACACCATTCATTTGCTGAAGATTTTTTTTTTTAAAAAAAAAAA
>VYZW01039724.1:2448-20741 GCA_013401315.1 Balaeniceps rex | reverse complement strand
GACTGTTTAATGTGTGAGTGTATGCTTGGTGCAGTTGGATATTGAGAGGGTAAAATGGTGAAAGAATGCAAAATCAGTATCAGTATCAGTAGCCCATGAAAATTTAAAAATGGACTAAACTTGGGGGCCTGAATTTTACCATGTGCCTTTTTAAATATAAGCATTATTTATCCTGTGCTTTACAAGAGGTAAAACACACTAAGCAATACATAATCCTTGCCCTAAAGAATTGTCCAGTGCTTAATGGATGTAAAGCACCAAAGAGAGCCCTGAGAATGGCTCTCCCTGAAAACACTAGTTTAGAGGCTCCAGGGTAGTGGTGACGCTGACACAGAGGCTACCAATATTTCAAGGTTCAGGATACAAGAGGAATGGAAGAAAGAAACCCCTTCTTTGTAGGAAGAGTAAAAGTAGCTTAATAAACAGAACAGCTGCCAAAACAAGAGTCGTGATCGTCTCCTGCATGCTTGACTGCAGGTAAAAGGCAGCTCTGAGATTGTTTCAGAGAGAACAGTAAGATCTTTGTATATTTTTAGCTGCCATAAATGGTCTTCAAGTGTGGTAGAACTGAAGGGGAAGGAGCTGAAATGAAGGGATGTTACAGAAAATTTTGAGCAATATGTAGGTAGTTAAGACTGTGGGACAGACACCTAGAGAGGCTGTAAGGAACAAAGACTTTTTAGCAGCTTGGGTGCTTTAAAGCCTAGGGGGGAAAGAAGCAGCTGTGTAGACCTTTTGTAATTATTTAAGTAGAAACTGGCTGTTTGCAATTATTAGTACCCCTCAATTGTACTCTGCTTCCCAAAGACCTAAAAACCATGTACCTTGGAGCACGTGTCCTTCTGGGAGTTGGGAGCATCAGAGAGCAGTTGGAAGAGAGTTTTGTCTGGGAGTCTGGGCGGAAAGAGAAGGAGGTTAGACTTCTGTTAGTCCCTCTCAATGTGATACAGATGCAATTGCTGCCTCTGCGGCACTTTTCAAATGGATCCCATCCCCGGGCTGTGTGGCCCAGGGTTGTGCACACAGTGCTTCTCCATTTGTGATTCCGGGAGCAGCACTCTTTTTAAAGCTGAAGGCAGAGATGAGTGAATGCTGCTCCAGATGGGAACTGACAAGTTTGAAAACATGTCAGCGTGTGTATATTTTTAATTTCAAAGGCGTCACGCTAGCATTAGAGAGTTGCTTTAATTCTAGAAGCAGCTCTGTAGAACTAGACAATCCCTGAATATCTCTACCGTAGCACAAGCACATTGGCAAAAACACAAGCCCCTTTTGGCCACTTAATTTGTAATCAAGGTAAAATATTCTTATTCCGTCTTTTCGACTGATCAACTACTTAATGAGGATGTTGTTCTTTGGACTAATTCTGACATTACATATACCAATTGCAGAACACTAAGGAGGAAAAATCTGTTACGGATAGCTATATAATACTGGCCTTTGAAGTTCAGTCCGTAGAGTTCGGTGAGGTTGAAACTGAAGATTACACTAAATGGATTCTATTAATAGTGATGCTGCTAGGAGTCTGAGCCTCAATTCTCTGTACAACAGCTGATGTGTGTTCTGAAATATGTTTGGTGTTGGTGCTCGAGATGTAGATTTGGAGGTGGGAAAGATTCTTAATGCAAAGTTTCATCACATGGTGATTATTTTATTTCCTAGTTGACTCTACAGAATGATGTCCTCCAAGGCCATTGTTTGTCAGTAGGCATGCTCAAGGGGGATGGGGGGTGTGCCTCCACTTTTGGTAATGGGAGTTAAAATATGGAACTATTTACAGCTGCTTCTCACTTCCACTATGCAAAACTGATATGATAAACAGCAGCTCTGGAGGTCCTATCTGGTGTGCCTGGTCTGTTGGCAGGAAGGCAGTGGAAGGCAAGATTGAGTGCTCAGTGTCTGTGCGTATTTGAGACCTCTGAGAACTCTTTAAGAATGCCAAAAGGTAGATTACAGTGAGGTATCTAAACAAACATCTGGGTTCAGACTTCCCTCCGTGCCTATACCCAACTTACTGAGCTGTAAGCTAAAGCAGAATCTGAGTGCCTGATACCTTCCTGCGTTAATTCTCTCCTGAGCATGCATCTTTGTGAAATAAAAAAGTGGAAATATTCGGTATTGTTAAACAATATCTTAATTCATGGCAAAACCCAAGCTTTATTTTTTTTAATTGGCATTCCTAGACAAGTGATTGGCACTGCTTCATCATGGGCTTCACTAAGAATGATTTTTGTTTCTTTGATATAGCTTGTCAAGGTGTCTGTATTATTGTTTATGTGCCATAAATCTTAGAACGACAACCTGGGATAGTAACTGTGCAGTACAAAATGTATCTAGGCTTAATCAGTGACTCCATCAATCGCTTTCATCTCAGTGAAAAGAATAGAAATAGCATCTGCTGAAGTGATAAACCGAAGTCCTGCAGCAGCCATCAGTTTGTGAACTCCTTGCAGTTTCCTTCATGAGGAGGGCCATTTCCGGAGAATGCTGTGGGTTGTTCCAGGTGCATGGAGAGCAGCCGAGGTGCTTGGTTAGTGGCCTCTAGCAATTGACACTGGAGGGCTTTGCCTTGTCTGCTACGATCTTTTTATTGCCTTCCTGCCTGAGAATAATGAGCTTTTAGTTCTGACGCTTAGTGAGATTAGACCTTATATAAATGGTCCTTATGTAAAATGCAATAGAATAATAAAGTTGCCTAATTAGTAACATACAAAGCAGACTATATAATTGCATAAGAAGTGAAAACCACAGATGTGAATACCTGCGAATGCTGCATGGTGTTATTTTAGAAAGCCTAGTTTTGGTTTATATTTTTTCATGTGCTTTATGTATAATGTGAATAAGCCTAAGAAACCTGCAAAATGTTTCTCGAGCAAGTTCTAATCATCTGGCTCTGCGGAAGAGATTGAACCAAAGTTCATCGTAAAAGAAGAACAAAACTGGTATTGTGTTAGCCTGGGTTTGAAATAACTTACTAGGTTAGGACCAGCTGTATCCAGTTAGATAACATTTGATGATAAGGACTAGCCTGCCAGAGGTCTAACAGTGAAAAACACTAAATGTTATGGTTAGAGCTTGGATGCTGCTTGAATGATTCAGATGTTAGTATTTCCCAACTTCCCAGATATTTGCAAATGTTAAACTCCTAGTTGTTGTTTTTTAAAAGACATTTATATTGGGCAACTTCTTATCTGTCTTTACTATTTTTGGTATTCGAACCAAAGATGCCCAGATTGAAACTGAATACTATATAAGGCTGTTTACTCTTTTTAGACTGCTTCCTAAGGAAATGCCAGGCTTCTGCGATTGCCCTGTCAGCTGAATAACTTCTGAATTCATTGGTCAGCTTTAACCACATTTGAAAAGAGAGCTAGAAGCCCGGAAAAGCATTGCGCTCTCTGAAATAGAAGGGTGGCACAAATTGATGTCTCTACTCAGGAGAAGGCATTATGCGGGCAGCGTTCAGCTGTTGCATGTCCTTTGACAGCAGCTGACCAGTGAATTGGCAAGTGTGGACCCAGGGTCAGTCCGCATCTGCGGAGCTCCTGGCTGCTTGTGGCATATACTGTCTTCTGCCTGCTGGAATTACTGTAGAGATGCATGGGGTTATTGGAAGGAAGTGGTGAATTGGTGAGAGGGTAAAGGATGCAAATAGGAAATTAAGATTCTTTGCTTCTGTGCCTGTGAAATAATCTGTGGGGTTTGTAATAATAATAAATAATAATAAAAATAATAATAGTAAATAATTCAGTTTTGTTCTGTGCGATCTAATAGAGCGTGATTATGAAATGAGGTTGCAAACAGAACCCACTTATTTTCCCTTCTCATGCGTGTGGAAAGATTTTTTTATTTTTTCATCTACATGTAATTTTTGAGTCAGAGGTTGTTTCACACTTCTTTCAACACCAGCTTTTAGGAAACTTGCTTCGATCCACCCATGAATAGACTAATGTCTACAAGCATGATTGATTATTAGTTCATTAGCAGTATCTTTTTCTAGTTCATACAACCTTAGCACACTATAGGACATACAGTATCTTTTTCCTTTAATGCTTGGCCTTTACTTATATTTCCTCTTTATATATGAACTATATACACATATATTTCTAAAACAACGTATGGGAAGAGCTGTAAGAAATACCTGAGAATGTCAAATGGGATGGAATGACAGAGAGAAGAGACTACCTCAAACCTGAAACAGATTTCCTCTGAAATATAGCTATGATGCTTGGGTTGTTTTTCTGTGGGGCTCATCTGACTGCTTGAAGTCAAAGAAAAGGAAGTGCTCTGTGATTTGGTATTATTGCAGGGAGGAACTTCACAGGTCATCAAATCCAGCCCTATGAAAAAAGCACATTCAACCAAAAGCACAGTTGATAGATGTACCTGCCCTTCATCTTGTGTCTTGAATTGCTTCAAATTTCTGATAGTTTAAATGTCTTGCTTTGAATGTGGATGGAAGATTTTATTGTTCGTGCTAAATTATGATCTTGCTAGCTCTGTCTGCCCTGAGCTTTACCATCAGTGACACAAGAACGCTAGAATAGATAAGATGTGATGAATGAATAGTTCTTATGGGTTTTTTTCCTAAGCATCTGCTGTTGGCCACTGTCAGAGACAGGAGGCTGAGCCTGCTGAACTTGTGCTATGATATGATACAAATGTTATTTTCTTAAGAATTTTGAAAATCCTCTCCCTTTGAAGCAGAGGAGAGGAAGAAGGAGGGTCCTGCATGACTGGCCTGCTGTAATGTGTCCTACATGGGCCAAGGAGGAGGATTGCAATTTCTAAGCAAAGCATTCATGTTGCCTCCTTTACCAAAGGGCTGATGGTTGCACATCGTTCTTGTCTGTCACACACCACTTACCCTTGTACTTGTTCAGGCAAGCACCTTCGGCAAGTGTTTTCTTCCTCGATCATGCTCGCGTATCACTGTGGAAGTGAGAGGCTGATCAATCACATGCTTATTTTGAATGAGAACTGGAAACTGCGCGGAGAAAGGGATTGGAGGTTCATAACACACCTTTGAAACAAAATGTTTGTTCTTATCCTTAACTTTGCAAAACAATCCGTGTCTTAGCCAGAGATTCTGTTTTTTATTTGAAAGGCATGACTGGATGTGAAAAAGGCTGGATCAAGACTTATCTATACAAAGTTTAGGACTGTAAATGATTAAATCTACCATCTGTCTAATATCTAAGTTTCTGAGGGGGTCTCTAGATTTCACTTGTGCAAAGGTGACCATTTTGAATATCTGAAATTGCAAATAAAGAAGTTAAGCTTGGTACTATGAAGAATAATGTTTTCACCAGTAAACTGTTTCTGAGTTGCTGTTTTATTGGTTCACTGCCCCTCCTCCCTCCTTGATTAATTTAAATTTCTAAAGTTTCCTGACTTCGACATCTATGAATGTAAAAAAACCTTCATCCTACAAATGCTTGCAGAGACATACGTACAGGGTGACTTCAGCTTTTGACATTAAAGCTTTGTGAGCAGTAAAAAAAATGGAAATAATCTTAGTGCATCTGGTTTTAACTGGATGATGAGTCCACTTCTGATTTAATAAGGAAAATGGGGGGAAGCAGTGTTTTGCATCTGAATATCCAGCGCAGATATGAGTGGAATAATCTCCCAATTAAACTTTTAATTTTTTTTTCCTTTGTCAATGTTCCAATTTAGTAGGCTGGAGCCTTAAACTTCTCCATTACTCATTAAGGCATCATATTGGATGGGCCTTGCACAAGGAACGTATGATGATCTCTGATATTGACAGGTCTTGAAAGCTCCTGAATAGAATAAATGTCTTTTTGCCCTTCTTAGAGATGGCCTTTTTGCCCTTTTTAGAGTTTGGATCTAATCCAAGAAAAGACTAGGAATTAGCTCATTCACGAACAAAACCTGACTACTTGCGTTGGCTCCTGAATTATGAATTGAAACTTCATAATGGAAATTTAAGGCCAAGTAGTCTAAACGTAAAAAGTTGCCTTGCTGTGTTTTTTGAATGAGTGCAGGTAGGTCTGCTGTTTTTCTTCTGTGTGGATTTTGCTTCCCTTCCTGTTTCATTCTTACTTGTTTTAGTACCTAATTGTAGGCATACGATGAATAGAGCAAAATCATAATGAAGAGGCTATGGTACAGGAAGCTTTCCAAATGCGTGTAAAATTGGGAAAACATGTAGCTATTTAACTTCACGTTTAAATGTTCAGTGTGATAAAGGTTTAAAGGGAATGACTGCAAGATTATGTAAATACGTACATAATACCAAACTAGCTTTTATCCCTTTTTCAGGGGAGACTAATATTGATTCAGTGATTTCCAAGTGCTAGTTTTGGCTAGAAAATGTCAATATTAATTTAATTACTTAATGTTTCTCCTGTCCATCTCATCATCTTAGCCTTGATTGACTTTCTGTTTTCTTTCCACTCTCAACTTCAATATTAAAGTAACTCAACTTAATGTTTACATCATCTCCATACCTTTAGTAGAATGATAGGGGCCTGCATGCCCATAAGCATACCTGAAAGTATTTGTAGGATTGGGCTCAGATGCGAAAAAGTTACAGCTAGAAGGAAGCAGGAATCATCTTGTCTCACCATCAGTAACCCATGCGCATTACCCTTATCCTTGCAAGGAACTCAGTATCTTGTTGATTAAAGTACATTTTTCTGACAAGCTTACAGTTTTGATCTAATGACACCAAGTGAAGGATTCGCTGTCTCACTTCTTCAGTTTTGTTCCAGTAACTGGTTGGCCTCATCAGTAAACTTGTACGATATTTTTAATTTGTCTTGCTTAAACTGTGCAACGGCTTCTGGGATTGATCCCCGTTGTGCCTTCCCTACTAGGTAAAGACTCCTCTAGGATCTTCGGAGGGATTACTTTTGGGTGTTTATAATTGTCTCTTCTCAACAGATAGTGTTTAAGATCTCTCACAGAAACTTTTTTTTTAACCCTCAAACTCTTTTCACGGTGGCTTCTTTTCTGCCACCTTCAATTTTCCAATACAAATTAAAATATTTGGATACCCAGATTTGAATTTAATATAGCAGTGGTGCCACAGAATCACTTGCTGACTTCCGGCTCCCTTGTTTCAGATAGCTGAAGGCCGTGTTATTCATTCATTTTGTTGTGGCAGTGACAAAGCAAGCTACGCTTGAGTCACCTGCCAGGATGCTGAAGTTCTTCAAGACTCGTCCTCTATTCTGTATCTATTGCCTGTGCTCTGTGTTATCATTGGTGTAGCTCAGTCTCTGGCTTTGCCTACTTTAAGTGATGTCAACTGAGTGTAGGCACACTTTTGGTCGTCTTTGTCTTTTTATTTTTTATATTATTCTGCCAATCTATGTGTTAGCAGAACATTTTTTTCAAGGAATTTTTTATATCTAGATTTCAGCATTTTTATGGATCTGGATGAGCATCTGGCTAGCTCTGATTAAGGCAAAACCAAACTAAAGCAATTGCATTCCCCAGTGACTTTATGCTGTCAGCTACTTTGAGATCTGTCAGTTGGCCAACCCTTAATTCATTTAACATGTGCTTTATTGACACATGAGCCAAATTTGTAGTCAGAATATCATGTGGTATCACTCATATGCCTTGAAAATCTTAACTACTCAACTAACTCTACCACCCAAACCAGTGATTTCAAATTCTGAAATAAGGTTTTTTTGAATATCAGTATCGTAAACCCCTTGAGATTGCCATTAGTTGCATTCCTGTCCTTTAATAGAAACCTATGCAAATTTTTCAGTTTCAGTCTGGCATTGATCTTGGACAAACAAGGCTACAGTTGCCAAGGCTCTTCTACTTCAAGTGTTAGCATGAGGTTAGCAGCCATTTCTTCTGGGTACCATGGAGGATTGCATCCAGTTTATCCTGCACTGTGAGATTTACATTTAAAAACGAGCTCATTACAGGCTGAGTATCTGATGCTGTTAAAAACTGTAAGCAGACTGGAAAATAAGGAAATGATACAATATGTGTTGTGTGAGGAAAGTGTTTCAAACAGATCACAGACTGCTGGCTTCCATCAAGACATCGGTGACTCTTGTAATGTGCTTCTGTCTTCCAAGTGCTGGTCAGAGGTCAGCATCTCTGGTAAAGACAGTGTTTGTACTTGATGTCATTGTTTATACTTTGATTCACAAGTCTAGTTTTCTTCTTGTGTTTTCTTCAGTGGAAAGAGATTTCAATAAATGTTTCCAGATAGGAATGCTCATTCACAGCTTAGCTAAAGTTAACATGCATTTCTTAAATCTTTGAACTCCTTGACAAGTGGAGAAACTGGCCTGGCCGCCTAGTCAAAAATTAAACTGGGGCTACTGCAGATTTCAGCTTGATCTCTTGCTTTAGATTCTCAAGTTTAGCAGCTGTTGCAGCAGCTTCCCAGGACCCAGTATCTTGGGAAGGGGACCTCACTGTTAACATCACACACTTTGAGGGTTTGGGAGAAGCGGAATTGATTAGGTAAGATGGCTTTTTCTGCTTGGAAGAGAATACTGAAGAGGCTCCAAAATATTCAAGGGTTTGCCTCTCTGCAAATTTGTATCACTAAATCGTAATTCCAAAAGAAGAATCTGTTACACTGAGGGAAGATCTGCATGGAGTTTAAAATAAGGTCTATTTTAGTTTTGCATAAATCCATCCTTACTAATCTTAATCTGTCTTTACTAATCTAGCTAGCCTTCAGCAGAATTGGAAAAGGCTGTTCTGAAATCAAAATAGTGCAAACTCATGTTGAAAATCACTTCCTGACGCCAGCTGGTATGCAGTCAACACCCTTTACATGCTTCTGATGGAGTTTCTGATAACTTGAATTATCCACTACTGATGTCTTTATCAAAGTAGCCATGCTGTAAGGGTGAGGAAGAGCCATCTGCTCACAGCAGCATTAATCCAATTGATGGCCCATGAGCATGCTGCTGCTTCATGTATCTGCCTCTGTGAGTGGTGGGAGAAGCAGTTGCTGTCATATCGCTGTAGAGATAGGCGTGTGGCCTACCACACTTGAAAAAAATTCCCCCAGGATGCCCAAGCTTTTATTTGCTACACCAGCAACAAAAGAAACATGTGGTCAGGGTGTTTTCACCTAGAGCTTGTACTGCTAGAAAAGGAAAATGGAACTAAAGTCCATAGTATGCTCAATATTATCTCAAAATTGAACTGTGTATTAAATCTCCTTTTGCTTAAGAAGTGTAATAAATATTTATTTTGGGGAAATGGGAATGTCAGCAGAACAGATAAATACAAAAAATAGTTTGAGATTTCTTTTTCTTCCTTTTAGTTCCTTTGAGGTTTTCCTTTAGGGTTTCATTATTAACAATGAAATAGCAAACTTGCTCAAGGGCAGAATTGTGCTCTGAGAATCATAAGTGTGGTTATAAAAACAATTTTTTCCTCCATGGTATGCCAGATAGCTTAAATTTTAACCCTGTAAAGCAGGATCCATCAATTGGGCCATATGAATTTTTGCTGATAAGGTTTCGGATTAATCCCATTTTGTACAGACCTGTGCTTGCAGAAGCTTAAGGAAATTCATCACAGTTGCAGATTGTTTTCCAAGTAATATCCTCATGGACTGTGAAGCCTATCCTTTTATGATAAATGCATAAAGGTTTTGCTTAACTTCATTCTTGAGCCACCCCATCTCTAATCTCCGTTGCTCAGTTTTTAAGTAGGCTTTGGCAGTCTGGCTGAACTACAGTAGTGCTGACACTGAAATCACACAGCGCGATGTGGGGGGAGGGATGTTAGAGGAGGTTCACTGTAGACACAGCTTGGATTTTTCCTCCCCTTTGATACAGCTGAAACTCTTACTTCCTGCACAGACAAGCAGTCAGTGTGATTTTTGAATATTTGGGTGGAGGATAATATACAGCAAAGAAATTCAACTGTAATCCCTAAGGATGGGATAACAAATAACATCCCTGCTGTACAGGCAGCTGGAATTATTTAGAAGGTGTAAAGGGGCTTAACGTTCTGAGGAGCTGCCTTTATAGCGTGCTTTTGACTAGGCACATCTGTAACTTTGCAAATGAAATCACTTGCCGGCACAGACGTGGCTGCTGCTCTGTTGAGGAGGTGACTAAGCATCTGCAGCCCACTGGCAGGTGTGCTGAGAGCTGCAGGTGTGGTTTCCAAGGCCACTCTTGGAAAACAGTCATTTGCTTGCAGTGATCAATGCATTGTCATTACCTGTCTTCCCAGAACAATCATTGCTAAGAAGATTACAGCATTAAGTAAATGTTTTTCTTTATATCAGCGTTATTGTTTTTAATCTGACTGGGTAAGGGGGAACAACAGTAGCTTTAGGAGGAGCTTTAGTAGAGAACTTTCTCTTGCGTACTAGGCACGCAGCCATTCTGCTCTGTGCGGGCGTACCAGGGCTTACACTCCAGGGCTGAAACGGGGGCAGCAGGGGGGCATTTGGGCCAGCATTTGTACTGCCACTTCCAAAATCGGGGCCAAAGCAGGAATGGTTTTGGAAATCAACATTTCCATTTCAGACATGGTTCCCTCGTACTTATTATAGCAGCAGATATTAAAGTTTGAATTTCTCCTGATTCAACAACTATCTTGAGGTAACTGCAAAGGGGAAAGATTGAGTGAAGTGATACTGATAAACTATTCTTGTTTGTGAGTACACCTGAATAGAGAGCTATCCAACCATTTTTTGTGTTACATATCTGTCTCTGAGGCTGTTGTATCCAGATGAGAAATTTTTACTTAAAAACCCCCAAACTTAAAACTCACTTATGTAGCTGCATCCAAGCTGATGTTTGTTAAAAGCGACTATTTGTCGTAAAGGAGTGTGTTGGCCTGTTCCTTGTTTCGTAGTCTGGATTTTACAACCTGGGATGTGGTGTTAAGCCATGGCAGAAGGGGAGCTGTGGGAGCGTGGGAAGCGTGCACACAGCATGTTGGCAGGTAGCGGCTGCAGGCGTGAGCTCAGTTTCCAATCCATTCAGAATCATACGGCCCAAACCCACCCCAGGTTTAGTCATACTTCTTCAGGTTTCTGTTTAATTCCTTACTTCTTGCTGTTATCTAAGTGAATGTGATCGCAGAATGGAGGCTTATATGCCAAATAGCAATGAAATGAAGTCATACACAAGTGGGTGCTGTTAATTTCAGTTATAGTCATTGAAAGGCTTTGGAGAAATTAAAAGGTTTGGGGTTTGTTTTGGGTTTGTTTTTTTTTTTCCCCTAAGAAGGTATAAATGAAAAGTGCACCTTTTAAACAGATGGATGTGTGAATGGTGAGGAGGTGATCTGATCTATAAATATAAATGGAACTTTATCTACTTACGGCTTCAAGCCAAAAAGCATTAGGTTTAAAAATAAGTTTCAATTAAAAAACCCTGCTTTAACTTGAAAATAGTTTTACTTCTGAACAGAATATTTCATACTGAATGACCAGAGAGAAACCTGTAGCCTCCTGAGGCTCTTGATGAGAATTGCTTTTCAACTGAGCAGCTCTGTCAGGCAGGCAGATCTGAAAGTCGCAGCATGCACAGCCTCTACCCTTGTTGCCAAAGTTCTGCAGGCCAAATTATTCCCAGTATGACACCTAAAAAAATTAATCTGTGTTGATTTGTATTTCCTCCTACAGTGCTTTTCTTGCAACTATTACTTCAGCTGTACTAGGTCCATCTAGCCCTATATCCTGTCTCTGACTGTAGCCTGTGGCAGTTGCCTGAAGAGAAATGTTGGAACAAGCCAGATGAGATGCTTGGCCAAAATATTCTCCCTGCTTCCTATGACTGCAGCCCAGAGTGCTCTTAAGTCAGCAGTGGTGTCTTTTTTTGCACAGTGTCAAGCAAGGATCACGGAGCATGTTGCAGAGAGTGCCCCGTCAGCATGGCTGGTGGCAGGGTTGGGTCTGCCGGTGTTTGGCTTCTTGTGTGGACGAGCCAGGACATCCAGCCCCAGATGTCTCCATGGAGAATCTGTGCTGATTACCAGGTTCGGAGGGACAGTCTGCTCAGATGAGTGTGTGGCTCCTTCATCATCAGCAGGTCCTGGGCAGTGGTCCCACACCAGAGTCAGCTACTCTGGGAAGAGAATTTGCTTTTCTGAGCTCAAGCAATAATATGGTTTGGGCATAACTGAAGGAGAATGGACTCTAATGTAAATAATTATTGCAATAAGGCTAAATTAGTTAACACCGGTAGCCAAAAACCATTCAGCTAAAGTGAAGAGTTGAAATATGCAGAGGAGAAGCCTCCTCCAGAAAAGCAAAGGGGCACCAGAAGTTATTAGGAGCTGTTTAGCTATCACGGGAGTGCTGATCCCCACTCTCCATTGCATTTTTAGGCTGTTGCTTTTCTTCCGGAAGATCGTTGTTCCTGAGGAGGGTGTGGGGGGTCATATGAACTGTGCTTCCTGCTAGCAGCCCCACTGCTGGAAACTTAGAGAGCTTTTCAGTTTGCCAGACTTCTGGTGAAAGCCTCTGATCTGCGTTACACAATCGAGCCTCAGTTCACGCCTGTCGTGGAGGCCGGTAGCTGGTAACGTGTGGGCAGGCTTCAGTCTGCCTCTGAAAAGGTTCTGTTCAGCGTGTGCCTCTGCTCAGCTCGTCGGGCCCTTGCATTTTTCAAAATGTTAAGTATTCAGCTCTGCTCCACTACATTATCTCACAAATCATCTATTGTTTGGCCCTTTTCTGAAGAGCACATTGTGTGCGGTGGCGTGAATGGCGGCCAAGCCTTATCTGCAGTGCACGCAAAGGTGCTCTGGTCTTGAGCTGGTGCCACCCACTGTTGGGTAGTGTAGGACTGCCTGAGTTGGTTGTGCTTTGGACTTGTTCTTCTTGGCTTAAACCTGTGAACGAAAGCATAAAAGTACTACAGCTTTTGTTCAACGGGGACCGGCAGTGATAGGTACGTAATGCTCTTGTTCTTGGAGCTGTCAGACGGAAAGGAGCTAATATGATAACCCATAATACTTTGTCTTCTGTGATCTTGAGAGATAGCTGTGCTTAAGCATCTAATTTCCAATGGAGAGGGTTGGGGGCGGGGGGGGGGCGAATCCCTGTTCAGGCTCAAATCCAGTCTAGCCAAGCTGCTGAGTTTTCATCAAAAGCAGGAAACAGATGGACGGGCACAGCTGCAGAAGGTGCTGCGACTTCTCTGGAAAAACTACCCAGGCGTGTGCTGCAAGCAGGGACGTCAGCACAGCGCTGCTGTTCTGCATGGGGCCGCCGCTGGGTGCCAGCGGATGGACGGTCTCACAACCCGTGCTGCTCATGGAGATGCCATTTTGGAGAGGAACCTGCCTGGCGATACTCCCAGCTCCCCGTGATGTATGCTTGCCCGTTCCCAGGATCTGCTCACTGTAGTAGAAGAAGAATGCATCAAAGACTCTTTATGTTCCTGAGTCTTTCATTTCTGAAGTATGCTGTGGGCCCTGTCCTGGTGAGCTTACCCTTATATCCTTTCCAGAAGCACCTCATTGCTGTCTCTCTGCTGAATTCTCCATTTCAGACTGGACAGTTGCATGGTGAAGAGGTCTTGTGACTTGGTGGGGTCTCAGAAACAGCCAGAGAAACCTCTGGGATGCCCTGGGGTAGTGTTTCTTATGTTCTTCTTGAGACAGAAAAAAAAAAGAAGGTCCAGCAGCCAAGCAGTGTCCCAGGTCTCTGCCCAGCCACTCACGCAGAGCCAGTCTGATGTTCAGTCATTGCTCAAGTGATACACCTTAAAAATTAGTCAGTGCACGTTGTTTATCTGGCACCTACTTGACCTTGACTCCTCCTATTTACTTGAAGGGTGCAAATATTTAGATCTCTTCCAGAACAGACCTGCGTTATAGTAATTTAGGAGGTTTCTTTTCTTAAGCAGTTTAGTAATTTTTCTTATTTTGCATAGTTTTTGCACAAATTAAAGATTTTCCATGCAAGAAGCCTAGGTAAGCACAACTGTGTAGCGGGGAGAACATGTTTCTCTGCTTGCTTTCCCTTTTCTAAAGACAAAAGAGCCTTATTGAAATGTGCTTCCCTTCTGACTACTAATGGGTTTTCCTTCCTTCCTCCTTGCAATGAGCTTAACATTCTCCCATCCTGTTGGGTATAAATTTCAGCCTGGACTGTTCTCCCTGTTGAGGTGTTGAGTCACTGGCCTTGAATGGGAACCTGTAATGAGACAGGGAGAAGTCGGGGCTTGGGAAGGAAGAGGTTTTCCAGCATTTGGTGGTAAATGGCATGAATTTTAAAAAACAAGGATAAGGTGCTATTCATTTTTGCCTGGGGCTGCTCATATTCTCTTTTCCTAGTTTTATTTCTGGATGCTTTCTTATGTTGGATCTGGGTAAATTCCAGGACATTATACAAAAAATATCTAGAGGAAGAGCTGGTTCCTGCTCAATAACAATGTGCCTTTTTAAGCTGTCTCAGGTTAAAGGGAAAAAAAAAATGATGCCACATCACCAGAATTTGTTTGTCTCCTGAAGTAAAGATGATGAAAGTCTTGCTTCAAAGGCTCTGTGTGGGAATTATGTCCTGAAGCCTGGATATTCTCCAGGGCTTAATTGTGCTTATTCATAGAAACACTAAACTTTATGAACTGGGCAGCAGACCTCTATATTTGGCTCTAACTGCGGAGAGCGTATTGTTTTGTGTGACTCTGATTAGCATCACTGAGCACAGACGTACACTTTGGAATAATTCGTAAAATGGACAGGAATTAAAGCAAGCTTTGCTCTGAACCCAAACCAGATGAGCTAAACAAGTCTTCTTTCTATCTGAATTTCCCACTTAAGTAAGGTTTCATTTTGTGTTGTGTTGTGTTGTGTCGTATGGGGTACATCTTGTCTCTCTCTTCCCCATAGAACTGCTTTCTGGTCTAAAGTCTACGGTGGCAGACTGTGGGATGTAAATCTGCATGTCCTCCCATATCATCTTGCTCTGCAAGATGAAGAAAACAAGACAGAGCAATGTAGTTAAACCAGCAAGAGTGAGATTAGGTTACTGCTTCACACACACTTTTGCCAATCTCAGAGAAATCTGAATCCAAATATCTTTGTTACTGATATTATCTATGTTTTGGAGGTTTCTTTTGCCTTTTTTTCCCCCAAAACAATAGGGATGAGAAATTAACTTTTAAAAATAAAACTCAAATTAACATTATTGTAAGCTATCTGAGCTTGTGTGAAAACAAACTATTGTTTAGTTGGCTTAAGCAAAAAAGGGTGCTTTTTTGTTTGGTAGAAAAGCAGTTAAGACTTCAAAACCAGTCAAAACCAATGCGTACCAATGCCTTCATGGACTTCCTCAGTTTGCAGTCCTACCTGTGGGAACCACCAGTGCAAGAGGGTCACAAAACTGTTTTAGAGGGCTGCTTTGTTGTGGGTTTTTTTTTATTGTTCTGCTTTAATTGCAGATAAATCTATAAGGGATAAGATTCTTTAGTAATATTTCCTTTTTAGAAAGCTCCTGTATGAGTGAAACTGAAAGGGTTTGTTTGGGGTTTTTTTAAGAGCTCTACCTTGAAGGAATATTTTCTTGTTTCTGGTATTACTTAGGATTTATGTATTAGGAGGTTTTTTTTCTATATAGGTTTCATCACAGCATCTTAAATAGGTGTGCAAAAAAGCAGAAAAGAAGGACCATTTGGACAAAGCAAGTAGCATGCTTTGCTGTTGTCACGGTTTTGTCAGTGTTGGGGCAAACTGGGAAATGTTTTCTGTTCAGAATTTTATCCACCCAGAATTGCACTGCAAATTAATTTTGAAACTTGCTGCTGAAGGGAAATTAACAAAAAATATCCAATGTGAAAATTACAATTTTTTTTGATAGCGTATACAGATTGAGTTGAGTGACTTATTTTTTTAACAAAAGTCATAATATTTAGACATGTAGGAATATAAACCACCTTTTAAAATGTAAAATAGCTCCATGAGACTACTTAACTATCTGTACAGGACATCCTCTAGGCTCCTTAACTAACATTTGCTTTGTTAGTGAGAAGAAACAAGGATTTGAAAATGAAAGACAGATGTGGTTTGGAAGAGCAATTGTTATCAGTGAACTTTGTTTCCTGGAAAACTAAGAGCTGATAACTTTTGCTTTGAAGTATTGAAGCCTATGTTTCAGGCAGACGTGCAGGTCCTATTTGGAAGGATTTTGATAATCAAGGATCACTATGTATTTCAGTGAGCTATTTCAATTTCCATCCTACTTGAAAGTGTGCACCTTCCTCCTGTCTGTGCTTGAAAAATCACGAAAGAGCCACCGGCTGGAAAGCGGCTAAACTAATCCAGATTAAAGAGGCTGCAGTCTGGGATAGCTGAGGGTCTCCTTACTATGGCAATTGCCTATCCAAGTGTAGAGGCTGAGTAAAGCATCGTTACAGTATTCACAAGTCTTGTGGTTGCTGACACAATATTGGAGGATTTTAATCTAACATAGAACAAATATCATCATCATCTTTCATATCTCTGAAAGCAGCAATGTGCTCAGTATCTTTTGTGTTTGGTTCTTGCAGGCACTTTGAATGCGTATCTTATACCCTGTATCCTGCTTTTGAATTTGCAGTGCAATATCATAACACTTCATCTTTCAGTGGAAGAGCCAACTTTAGGATGAAACCCAGTAAAAAACTCAGGGTTACACTCTGTATCTAAACTGCTTTAGTTTAGTTGAGATCAACCCAGCTGAATTCTAATTTATGGAAGAAAGTTTCCCATGCTGCATTTGCACTGTACACATTTAAGGAGATTTGGAAGAGTTTATCCTGAAGTGTCATTTAGGCTGATTATTCTGTTTTCATGAAAATTTTGCCTGTGAGAGCCCTTGAACACACACTAATGAGGGAAGAGGTAAATAGAAGTAGACCGCAGAATTCCGAATCCGCATTGTACTGTATATCACAAGACTAAACTTTGTAATTCAATATACTGAACAACTCTATCCAAGCTCTTCACAGTTCAAATTTGAAGTTCAATATTGTGGTGCTAGCCCATCTTGAATCGTGTGTCCATCAAAAAAGTCAAGGTCAAGAGGGCCCAAAACTACCAATCACTTCCTTTTCTGTTGGGAATGCTTGTAAGGTGGCTCTTATTTTTAGTATCTGACATTGGAGATGGGAACTGGAGTGGGTGAAGGGATGGATGTCCTTGCAAAAAATATCGGACCGAGTGACAGTGTTGTTCCACCCCTGCATCAGGACACAATGGTATATAGCTGCCACAGAGTCCCGTACAGCTGCTAGATGAGCAGTGTCTGAGTCAAGATCAATGCTGTGGTGTTCCCCTTCTGTACCTTTTTATTAAGCACAATTCTTTGGGCAGAAGTAATTTTAGCACATCTAGGAGGATTTGGGAACTTTCCCTGCCCCTTGGCTTAAGGCTCTAGTTCATGTGAAAACTGAAAATATCATTTAAAAATAAAGATCACAAGCCTCTGTGACAGGTCACTAATCTGTCCTTAAGGAAATGGCAGTGAGTGAGGGGGGCAAGTCTGCCATCTGGGCAGGCAGTGGGGAGAGGACTGTGAAATCTCATCAACTTCTTGGTTAACGGCAACATACTGAACTGTCAGGCAGGCTCATTAGGGACACGCTGCTAATTTGGTCAGGCAAGCGCTGCCAGGCTGCATTGTGTAGAGTTGAGCAGTGTGAATAGAGCCCGTAAGCAAAGCTGCTGGAATCTGCTTTTGTGTTCCCTTTGGACAGCTGTCCTCCGGTTTTGGCTTCTTTTCCAGTTCAAAGTGGCCGCGTGGAGTTTTGGCACTGTTAGTGTTGCCTGAAGATGAGTTATAGATTGCAGAAGTAATCTAACTTGTGCTGAGATGAGTTACCCTGCTTCTCTTCTCAGCTGTTCTTGCATACATACATTTAGTCGTAGTGTCAGAGCCAGAGTATCAATTCACTACTTCTAGTGACTTAATTAGAAATGGATTAAGCCCTTTCTCTTTAAAACCCAATTTGAAATGCTATAGGTATTTTCCTTATCTTCACTGCTCACATCTGCTAGGCACTAGCTATATGGCAATTAAAGTTTGCATTTCTTTTCTACTGTCAAAAGATAACCTTCCCCCACACACACTTCCCACGAGTCACAGAGTCCTGCAGGTGGTTTTGGAGGTACAACAGAATGTGCCTTATAAATCCACGGCAGTCCCTAAAAGAACTTGGTAGTGAGCTGGAATGTTACGGACTGACCCTTTTGGGCAGAGAAGAGGGAGACCAGTGGTGGGGAAGACCTGCCACGTGCAACCTAGCTGAGCGGGTGTCCTGACTCCTTGTGCGATGGACCAGAGTGATTCCTTATGTGACGATTATTGTAGAAGGTTGAGC
>VYZW01039705.1:20578-33101 GCA_013401315.1 Balaeniceps rex | reverse complement strand
TAAGCCGGGGGGGGGGAAAAAAAAAAAAAAAAAAAAAAAAGGTCAGCATTAAAAGGTTTGCCACATTTATTCTGCAAACTATGGAACTAAGCATTGTTAGCCCTGGCAAAAAGCCTTACCTTTTTATGGGCTGGAATGTCATTTTATAGACTGGAAGTTAATTTAAATTAACAGCTTCTTTTGAAACCACGTTACACTTCAAAAATTGGCTATATTAAACAGCACATTCTCAACATACCCATCCCACAATGTATTCACTAGTATCAGCTTTCTTTTACTCTTAGTAGCTACTTCTGAGCTGCTTTCAAGGCCATGAGAAAGCAAACTGGAGTCCAATCCAGTTATCACATCATTAGAACAGTTACACAAGTTCCTACTTCGGTTACATCGTCTTTTTCATCACACTTGAAGACAATGGTATTGTGCACCTGTTAATAAAGAGAGGATTAACACTGACCTTGAGGCACAAACCAGAAAACTCACTTTCACCTGAAGACATTTATGATTCTTGCAGTTAGAAAAACGTTTTCACTTGTACAACGAAAAAAACCTTGACATTGCTCAACAACTATTAGCAGAGAAGCCCACAGTATCATTTTTCAATCATTTCTGTTTTAGACTTAAAAATCATACTAAGTAGGGAAAAAAACATTACCTCAATTTCCACCCTCCCCCCTGCCCCAAGCCAGGTGCAGAGGTACTTCTCTGCTTTCAAAACAGACCTGGCTGCTTGAAGAAACTCAGCTTGTAATTGATCTTCTGAGGCATTAGATTTTGCCCAAGAAAAGCCCACAAGAAAAACCATACCTGTTACTGATATGCTGATATTTTTAGTTTGCAAGACCACCAGTGCATGAGATCTCTGTAAATGAAAGAGTAACTGTAATAGTGTCCTAGATTTCTCAAAGATGGGTCAAGTCTAGCTCTATCAGAGATTTCTTTAAATCCAATATAATTTCCTTGAAGTGAAAGGAGTTAAATTGCTGTAAAACTTGTGCAAGGGGAGGGTGAAAAATCAGACCTATTCCATTATTTTATAGAGCCTCAAACATAAAAAAGGCGGCATTAGTGATCTGGTTTACAGACACTAAGAAGCTTCAGCAAGCCAAGATCTACACACACCTTTCACATTGTCTGGGGTTTTATTTTTTTATTTTGTTTTATAAATCAGGAATACTTCACTAATTTGCTGTATCACCGAGAAAGCTATTTAGTAACACAGAAAGTTACAAACATCATTGTATCAGAATCAAGAATGTTCTGATACTTCTCTTTACTGAAATCACTGTATTGTTCTAGGGCTACTCTAACCCAAATAATTCTGCAGAACTATGATGATTATCTAATATTAAGACATTATTTTGCAACCTTTTCCAATCTGCAAGCACAAAACCAAGGGGTCCACAGAATCCTTTACAAAAGCTACGATGCAGTAGAACATATATGAGTCTCCTTTTCTGAAGGCAACTTCAGTGGATTATCTCTAAATACTCTACACACCCCAGAAAACCAGGCACCCTAGATTAAAAAACAGTATTCAAGTACATTTGAGTTCCCAAATTATATGCTTGTAAAACAGAATCTCTACAAAATACTGAAAATGCAGCTTTGTTGTGATAAAATTAAAAGAGAAGTAGCTTTTCTGCTTCATAAAGCAGGAAATTTGAAAAGCTCAATATTAAGCTATGAATTTGAAAACAAAACATAACAAAAAAAACCCCGACCCTGTAAAAAGCCTACAACCAAATAAAAGAAAACCCACGCATAGTTCAAAATGATTTGGTAAAATAGGGCCACACTGGTGAAAAGCAATGAAGTGAATACAGCTGAAAACAATGCCTATGAGGATGGATGTATCCAGCCTTTACTCAAAGACCAGCCACCACACTGCAACTCAATTTGACAAAAATGAGTATTACCTCACAATGACAAGATTTTTTTTTTTTTTAAAATAACTTTTGAATACAGAAGGAACCCCATAAAAATATCTGCTGCTTTCTATTGCTGTAGAGAAATTAAAGCCATTCGCTCTTGCTCTCTGTAGAAAAAATAAGCTTCTCTCTGGTCTACACAGGTCCTTACTGGAAAAATTTTAGGCATGGTGTGGTCTAAGCAATACTCCCACTCCTGGGGGAATGCTGTAGCTTTGCTAGCTTACAAAACCACGCCCCTAATATCATCAGGATAAAGATTTTTCTCTATTAAAACCAGATTCAGCAGTCCTCCTAGGCAAATGGCTCTAAACGCTTCCCTTGAAACACTGGAGCTATATAAATAAATTAAACTGTACTACTATTTTGCATGCATCTAGTCCACAGAGAACTTGACTTTGCTACAGCCTCTCTCTGGGTCTAAGCAAAACCTACTGAGATTTGTGTATTTAGTTCTGGAAATTTCAATTGCTTCGGAACACTGCATATAGAAGGAACATTTTAATTAACTACCTTCTCTTCTTTGTCTTATACTGTTGTCTTAAACCTGATAACCATGCTTCTCTAATATTTTTCTGGTAAAACTTCTCTGGTTTGCTGGAAGCCTTTTAGGAAAGGCTCAACAAATCAGTATTAAGGGTGAGATTCATTTAATCTAAATTTTAGACATATACAATGCTGAAAACAGAAAATCTTAAGGTGCAACATACCTCATGCTAAGGTCAGTGTCCAAAATTGGCCAGTTTGTGTTTTATAAATTTTCTTTTCTCTCCATTGATGATAAGATGATCTAGACAAGCAGCTCAAATATAAATGTTTAACAATGAACAAGATGAATCTCACCCTAACAATATGTAAGACAGAGAGGAGATTTCTTCTGGCAAAGAATATAAGTATGTAAGGAATAAGGGGAAAATATCAGAAAGTAAGTTCCCTTCAATACTCACATTATTTGGAGCAGGGAGACAGGATCAAGGACAGCCTACAGTCCTTGACTGATTTAACATTAAAATAAACATAATTTCAAGCAGCAGGGAATTCTGTCTGACTCATGCAACTGCTGCACAAAAAGGCCCTTCCACTGTGGCCATGAGTCCCTTCAGTTTGGGAGGTCGTGCTTCTTGCTTCTGTCAAGGCCACAGTTGCTCTGGGTACACACACACGCCCCTTTTCTTCTTATTTCTGAACTCAGAGGAAGAGTAAAGCATCTCTCAACTGCCTGCAGTTCTGTCAGGCTTTTAACACTCATTGAGAAGAGCATCTGGCCAGCATCCATCTCCCTCATTCCCTACACATCTTACAGAACTGTGAGGCAGTAATTTATCTGGTGGCAGTCAACTATACCTTAACAGACCAGAATTATCCTATCCTATTTTATGTGTGTGTGACTAGTCACCCGAGGGGAAAATTTAGGCTTAGTCACAATTATCTTTCCTGAAGCTGTTGGGAGGGAAAATAATCTAGGCCTAAGGAGACCTGCCTCACCTAAGAAGAGGAGAGGTGGCAGTGTCTAAGGCTAAACCCTTCCCCCCTAAGACCCCTTTGACACAATAAAGACATAAGAGAATTTGGTAGTGTGGGGTGGGCAGAGTAAAGCGGACAAGTGATAACCCCTTTTAGGGGCTCCAATTTACTCTGCTTTTCTTTCTGGTTTCTGTGGTGGTTAAAGCATCCTAGAAAGCTAGCAGTAACTCCAGGATCCCTCATAAAAACTCAGACCATTATTTCAAAGTTATAGTAACTAGCCATTGAAACTAACCATATGGTAATGAAGAATTAACAGATTACTGGGCAGCCCTTTACCATGTCATGCTTCTGAAAAACATATTTCCATAGACACAGTAAATTTCACATCTCTGCAAAATAAATCAAAACAAATTTACCTTCCTCCTACTATTACATAAAGCCGCTATAGAGCTTATACCACGCTTGCCCTTAAAAGCACACCATACCAAAAACCTATGTTCATGTATCATTTTTTGTAAATAAAAACACTTCTATAAGCTTTTATTGGTGTTGCTGAGGTGGCTTAAGGTTCTGCCAGAGATAAATTCAGTAATTGCTACCACCAGACTCAGCCTTGTGAAAAAAGCATTCATGAAGAAAAATGGCTAAATGCACAGACTCATGAATCATGGATGAATCAGCTCTCATAGTTGATCTTCAAAATCTAAAGAGGAACATGCCTCATAGCAAATGTGAGTCATCCCATTGAGAGAAGACTTATAATAGTCAGTCACCCAGGTCAAATACACCGGAGGTTTTTTCCCGCTACATCTGAAACACCAATAAGTGAAATCCTGTCTTCACTGCATTCTGAAGCCACTTCTATGAATCCAGAAAGATTAAAGAATTCTCCTTTCATGTTCCCCCAACAGAGAAGAATTTGGGAGGGAATATTTCATATGGTCCTAAGCAAAGTATATTAATATATCAATTTGACTTTAGGACCCTTTGTTTAAAGGGGTAGTCAAAAAGATTAGAAAATGTTATGAAAAAATAGAAATAAGGCATAGGAGTAGTAGATTATAATAATCCTTCAAAGCTGCTTATTTAAGGGCTAGAAAGAAAACGTTGGCTTTCTCTGTGTGAAACCGGATTGTGGCTTCCCAAAACTACGTGTGAAGCTAATACCCCTAAACTAAAGATTGCTTCAGGTTTTCTCACCCTTAGCCAGACTCCTTTCTGATGAAAGTCTAGTTGGGCCCTACTGAATTAGCAGTTATCACATTCTTTGATACCTCGTCCACACTACACTTAATGTTCTGAGCCCTCAGGAGAGCCTCAAAACCTTTAAGTGCAAATCCTGCTGATTCTTTTGCAAAAAAGAAAGATCTCATCTTGTTTACGAGCAATCAAAACTATATATATTACTGATGATGACATCTCACCAACACTTCGCACAGTGGCATTAAATGATTCCCAGCTCTACCGGAAAAAACATACGTGTTTCCTTTCATTTTTTAATGTTGCATAATATTGGTGGCTCACAATCGTCTTCTGATTAAAGAATATGCCAACATCTTTAACGTCCCTCAGGTCTTTCAGCTGGTGTGCAGAGTGACCAAATCTATTAATATGCACTTTTTAACCTTAAACTCTATGGTATTTCATTCACTTCTTAAGGCCATCTAGCTTCTTGAACTGGGAACGGGAATATCCCTTTCCTACCGTTGCTGAGACAGAATCTCCCAGCTTTTTGTTATTGCCACGTTTCACAAGCACACTCTCACTTCTTGAATGTGGCGCATCCAGGAAAATATGAACTGAGAAAAATTTTTTCCACAAGTACCCTCAAAGCTAACCAGAAGCCCCCCAGGGTTGACACTCCCCCCTCAGTGCTACCCATCAGGGTCATCCTTGTCTTTAGCCATGTGCTCACCCACAGCAGTAATTAACTTTTTTGAAAGAGGTTTTAAAAATGTAAGAAAAAATTGCAAGGCAGAGCATGTTATTATTCAGGTCAGACAAATAACTTTGAAATTGTCCAAGCATTCAGTTTCTTAAATAAAGGCACTTGAAAGCTTAGTTTTGGAACACCACTTGACCTTGATAAACTGAGGCTCTTTTACACCCTGCGATAATTCCTATTTTCATATGTTCATTCCCAGCAAAAAACTTAACATTAGATAACTACCAAATGTATTTGGTCTACGTGGCAAGGTGGTGAAAGCAGGGCGGCTGCAGGGTGGGCTCTGTGAGGAGAGGCTGGGGCTGCCCCATGCCGGACACAGACGGTTCTGGCTGGTTCCAACAGCCCCAGGGCAGGGCACAGCTGGGCCAGTCAGAAGAGCTGGTGGTGCCTGTGAGAGGTACTGAAGAAAGGGCCAAATGCCGTGAAAGGTGAGGGACCACCCCTGCAAGCAGCAAGAGGAGGGAGAAGGTTCTGCCAGTGCCCCAGCACAGACTCCCCCCGTGGCCCCTGGGGAGCCCACGGTGGAGCGGGTATCCACACTGCAGCCCTTGGAGGACCCCATGCTGTGGGTGTGAGTAGAGGAGTCAGGAATGAAGTTGAACCAGGGAAAACAGCAGGGGGGAGAGGGAACACGTTTTAGTTTTTGTCTTTGCTTCTCACCATCAGCCAAATCTTATTCATCTGGCAATAAATGAATTTTCCCCAAGTCTCGTTTTCCCCTGAGGGTAATTGGTAAGTGATTTCCCTGTCTTTGCCTTGCCCCACGAGCTTTTTTGTCTTACTTTCTCCCCCATCCTGTTGAGGAGGGGAGTGAGAGTGTGGCTGGGTGGGTGTCTGGCAGCCAGCCAAGGTCAACCCAACACATCAAATAAAGCTCCATTTTGTTCCTGTTTCTAAAATTCTTTTCTTAATCCTATTTGATTTACTTTCTAGCTCTTTGCATAGACTTCCACTCTATTCTTCCCAATAGTTCACTTTATCCAGGTACAGTGATGTTCCCATTTGTATAAGCCACTCATATTTCCCTATGAGATCAAAACATGCTAATGCCACTTGCTCTCTTCCAATTGCAGAGGCCAAAGGCTTTTTGCACAATAAATACAGCTCGTTGTAAGAAAGAGTATGCAACTGGAATACACAAATATGGTCAATTATGACTAAAACCCATTCACATTTCTGAATCTCACAACACTCAGAAGCATAAAAGTAGCAAAGATCTTGTTTTGCTTTTCACTGCAAAGTTAAATCTCCATACATATAAAGAAATATCTTTTAGATTTAAGTGTTTCATCTTCTACACAGTTTTTCAGCATAGGACAACACAGGAGGCCTGGAACAGTCACACTAATCTGCACTTCTCTCAAGCTTGTGCTTTATCCTCGCAAACACCTCTGTTTACTTCTACCTTTTTAACACTGAAGATTTCAAATACATAGAGAAACATATACTCACTGTAGTACTGGCAAATCTGAAGTGATCATTTTTGCAGCACTCTTGAAAGTAAAAGCTACATAGAACTTCTTCTCAAAGTTATTATAAAACAACTACTTGGAAACCTCTTTCATGAAAAGAATGTCAAACTCCAGTCTGCAAAAAAGAGAAAAAAATTGTTAGTTGTGATTCCAAAATAGACATATATTGAATAAAAAAACCCTGTAAACAAAAATGGTCAATTTTGAAGTATCATCACTATTAAACCACATGAAATTTAGAATGGACGTCCTCAGGACAGCTTAATCATACTCTTGCATTCATTTTTTACAATTCTGTTTAGGCAACTTGACCTTTTTTTTTTTTTTAATTACACAAACTATTTTGCATTACCTCCCATATTTGTTTACACTAAATCTAATGTAAAAACACAAGCAGAACTGAGAAAATTTAAATTAAAAAAGATAAATATATAAGCATAAGCAGAGAATGTGATGATCCAGATTTAAGAAATCTATTTTCTAGTCAAATTAGTTTCAAATCAAGACAACAGATCTGCCCTCAAAATCAAACAAGCTTTGATTTAGGCACAACAAGAATGGTAAAAGATAATATTCCTGATAACACTCCATTTAATGGAACTACACCTATTCAAATTAGACAAACTGGCTCACAGTTTTATGTGACTGAATTTTACAGAAGAGTAGTCAGAAGCTGTGCAACTCTTGAACTGCAATAGAAAGTATTGTAAGTTTAAACAATAAATTAGACTGCATCTGTGGTACCACTATACCCACTAGTAAAATCTCTCTATCCAAAAGAGTAATCAAGGAGCTGACTAATGACAGCAGACATGACTTTACCATTAAATAACGGCACAATGTGACAGATGCACTAATCTTTGTTGTAATAAAACACAGAACTGCCATCCCATTCTTCCAGAAAATGCAAGTTCTGGAAAAACTAAAATGATTTGTTTCATTCTCCCCTTTTACAAATCTTGGGGTAATATAAATAGCTGCATGGAGCACTGCAGTTGAGGAATAGTAACGAATACCAAGGACCTAACTGCATATTTTGTAAACATGGGATATTTTAAAATCTCTTTTATTTAAATATTTAATTTCTTCTCAATGGGCAGTTTTTTGTGCTCTAGTAGCTTTGCACAAGACAGCAGAAAAATCAAGCCAGAAAGAGGTAACCTAACTAGCACTGCAGTTTCTAAATAAAACTGCACCAGTGTAAGCAAAAGAGTACAATACGTAAAGTATTATTTTCCATCCTACTATATGCACATCAGTATGTATTTACCAAAACTAAAACTGTACAGCATGCGCACTTTTTTTGCCTCTGGTTATTACAATTCCAATTAGACTCACAGATGCATACTAGTGCTTCCAGTACTTACTACTTCATGCTATGAACAGTTTTACTTAGTATCTCATCACCAAATTTAATTTTTTCCTATATACTACCATCTCATTGGCCATTTTTTCTACTGTATCATTAAAAAGCCACCTTGTTGCAAAACAAATGTTCACAAATGAGAAGTTTGTTTGAAATGAAAGTTACCACTCTAGCATTAGCAGTTTAAAGGGGGTCATTTTCCATGGTCAGTACACCAGGTTGGTGTAAAAGCTCTCCAGTTTCACTGTAAGATATAAGCAGTCCGAGTTCTGCAAGAACAAAAACGTTACATGACATGCTATTTGTGCTATTTCCGTAACTTGTTTCCACAACAGTGTTTTTTCATTAGAGACACTATGTTTTAAAGGATGCGATTACTCTTAACAGGGGAATGACATGCCCATTCAACAACATCAAGCAACCATTTCAGGCACTTGTAAGAATGTATTATAAACAAATATAGCATCAGACTGAATTAAGTTTTGAGTTGATTTCCTATACAAAATAAAAAAGGGAATGTTCGGATCTCTGAAATGGACAGTTTCACTACAATTGGAACAATGTGCACTCTGGTGGTCACAAAATACTAATATTTTATACATCAGGTATAAATACTAATATATGTTACACCTTAGGTATAACATAACAAGAATATTTAATGAAATCCTAAAATATAAGGAGAAAGGTTTTGATTAAGCTTCTGCAAATATTTTTCCTCCTGCCATGACAATTAGATGTACACATTTTTGTAATACCTTCCCTTTGTTTAAAAAGTATACTTTTTTGTACGCACACAAGCACAACATACACTCACACACACACTCTTGTTTATGCTAACTAGACCTCAAAGGAAACCTATCCACCTTGGATCTTCAGACATTTAATTCTAGCAGGAGACTGGGCATCAATTTTACTATTCAAAAGAGCTTTCAAAAGAATCTCAAGGAAATTGATGTGCATTTCATGTGAGATATTTTCCACAGATGTTTAAGGCATCCTGCACAACTGTTGTGTGGAATTTCTTTTTTTAATTTTCTTTTTTAACCTAGTTATCACCCTTCACAACTGTTGTGCTGTGCATGCTTGGATATAGTAACCAGCACTATACAACTGCTCTAGGGAAGTGCTTTCACACATAAGGAAAAGTATACTTGCTCAGAGATAACTTATTTGAAAAGAAAAGTCCTGGCCTAAAAAAAGCATGGAGTGAAGGGTATAAAGAGCCAGAAGGAGAAGAGGGGAGCTGTTTCATTCAGAAGCAACTGAAGAACCAAGGAAGCTGGACCCATAGCCTTGACACGGTGGTAATGGCAGACAACCTGACACACAGAGAACTGCAAGGTCCGGTGGTATTTTCCTCAAAGTCCCTATGCTAAAGAGGAAACTGCAAAGCAGTGCTGGAAAAAAATCCATCTCTATATGGTTAGGTCCAGACCGGACCATCTAGAAGACGACAAAGTTGCCCTTCTACTGTCTTCTGTCAATAAAGGCCCTTAACAGGGTTAAGCCAAAGAGTGCTAAAATACAAGAACTGTCAATGTTGATGAGCTGGACAATGAACAGCTTGGGAGGCAGAAGCCCAAAAAGAAAAGGCACAATCCTGCGCATTTTGTGGGACTGACCAGAAGTGGAGTCTTACATTGCATGGAATAACGTCTCCCCGTTACACAATCCAAGTCATCTGTATCCCTCACATGCATCCAATACAGTCCTGATGGCTATTATGCTCTGGATGCTGACTCTTTCTTCCTCAACCCAGACACAGCTGAAGTTGGGAAACTGTTAACGGTCTTGCAATAACTGCCTTGCAACTTCCCACAACAGTAACATTCCTCTAAGCTCAAAGAAACACCACCACTTGCTTCCAATATTCAGTCTTAAATTATCACCCATGTTGCTTAGGCTTGGGTTGGAAATAAAATAAGTCACTATAGCGACTCATGAAAAGCTTTATGTGCTTGGAACAGAGTTCTCAATTTAGTTGTGCTATTAAGTTTGACAACTGTGGAAAAATCATTGATCCTTATGGACTACGCAAATGTGAACCTTCACATTTTCTCTGGTTTTAATAAAGGAAACACCTGTTTCTTAAAGATGATGTTCTTACAAACAAGAAGAATCAAACTCTCCTCCTTTCTGTCCTATTCAGCCTGAGAATTAAGGCATTGATAAAAAAATCCTGAAAGCTTGAAACAGTGCTCATTTTGCCACCTTTCTCCTGGGGAAGAAGAGTGAGGGGAGGAACACTTCATACTTTTGTATTTTGGGTTATTTAAACTATATTAACACAACATAGCTGAACAAGTCCTTTAACTTGTGGTCAACTGCTTCTATTTTAGGAGTTTAAAAAAAAAAATCCCAATTTTAATGACCTTAGCATGTTTGCAGCTTTTTAAAACTGCACACCTATATTTTAAAATGACATAAATTTATGCTGGCATAGTTAAAAATGACCTATAGAAGAACATAAAGCAGGCAGTAGAAGAGACCATTCAGTTGAAGCATACAATTGGAAAACAAGTAAATGTTTCTTTTTTCCTTTTATTTTTTTTAACCACGCACAATAACCGGGGTAGACATAATGTTTATTTGCCTCTCTGGTGCTGAAGTAATCTACCCATTTTAGCCAAACAACAAACAAATGAAAAAAATGACATGAACCCTGAAACCTGACAGAGTTGTTCCAAGCAACTATTTGGTAGCAACAACCAAATCAAGTTCAACTAACCTTATTATAAACTAGGTACCTACATGTTATAAAGCTGAAACCAAAACTTAAAAAACAAACAAAAAAACCAAACAAAAAACCCCAACTACTAAGTTTAGCAATAAGAGTTACATCATTATTAATTCCATTGCCTAGAAGACATCCAAAATAAAAGATAACTGGTATCTGACGGACCCCCATTCAAAATCCTTTCCTTGGTCACCAAGTGACCTTGTCCCATCCAAGTGCAAAATATATTCAAACAATAGCTCACAGTAACGGAGCAATACCTTCTAGTATAAATCGGTAATGCCTATACGCCATAACTTCATTTTCCATTTAAAATTACTTTGCTTTCTCCCTCAGTGCTCCCTGTTATGTCTTTTCTTGCAAGTTGAAAATTGATAAAGCAGTACACTTCTCCATCCCATTAAGGCCGAAAGGAAATTTGAGAACTCCAAACATACTGCTTGTGCAGACAAGAAGCTATAATACACGACTCCATGCCATGCCATTGCACGGCACCATAAAACAAGACATGTAAAACTCAAGTTTTGCGTATTCAGTTTAGAGACGAGATTTGTCCCCTCAATATTCTTGCCCAACAACAGCGTTTTACAGCTACGAAAAGGCCTGCATCAGCAGCAAACAACAATTCTGTTGGAAGGCAGCACATTGCACACTAAGACAGAGCTCCAAGAACTTTGATCAACAAGGTGAGAGAGAAAAAAAGATCTCAACAGCCAGGCAGATAAATTCTAGCTTTTTATTGCTTTATCCAACCCCATGCACAGCCTTGGGCACACCACTTAAATCATTCCTGCTCAGCTATCCCACCTGCAAAGTGAAAATAATATTTAGAAATTGAAAGTGTAAATTCTAAATCCTGCAGAACTAGAAAAACTGTCATCAGGAACTAAACACATAACAAATTTACCAAATGCTGTGATGTGTTCTTCATGACTCAGGAGTTTTTGTTTGCTTTGGATTATGTATTTCTATAAGCATAAGCTGTATTTCTACTACAGGTTTGGAACTCGAGACAAATTAATTCATGTTGACCCTGCAGCCACTTGAACTGAAAGCCAAATTAAACCACCTCTTCCAGCTCTGATTTTGAAAATACATACCATCATTTAAGGCCAAACAAGACATAATACTTATTTAGCCTATCTTTAAGATAATTTCATTCAAGTTCTACACAAAATCTAAATTTCACATTATGAGATTTTAGTAAATATTTAAACCAAGACTGAAAGTCCAAGTCATAGAAAAATTAACACTAAACACTAGTGAGTTTCTTCAATACTTCAAGTACATAGCAGGCTCTGCCGATAGGTAGTCTGCAATATTCTTAATCCAGTCTAACCGTGACAGAAGGAGGTATTAGTAGGAACAACTAGGCTAGCGCAGCATGGCAATGCTTTGTTTCCTACATCCTTCAAAAGCACACTGGACATACTATTATTACTCCACATCCCTCTCCCAAATGTGTTTCTCTGCTGTTGCTGTTATTCATTTAATACCCAGTAGGACTTGCAGTTCCCAACCTGCAAAAGCACGTCAACAACAAAAGGAAAAAACTGAGAAAGTTGGTTGATGCTTGTGCTGCCATTCAGAGGGACCAGGACA
>VYZW01039705.1:2001-12365 GCA_013401315.1 Balaeniceps rex | reverse complement strand
ATAACACTGTAAATGATTTAAAAAAAAAAAAAAATCACATTTGCTTAGTATAAAAGGGATTTCTCAAAAGAGCTCATAGTAGCACAGATCTTTTGGCTCTTGATTCTTGACACTGCTGGAGTATTGACAGAATATAGTGGTGTACCATGGAGAGGAAATAATTTCCATATCCTTCCTCTACCCATTAGCCAGAGTACCTAAATTACAAATATCTGCTAAGTTCCTAAAAAGTGTTTGTGAAAACTGAATGAGAGCCAAAAAAAGTAGCAGAGGGTAGACCAGAAAAGATAAAGTTAGCCAATAAAGTAATTAAATACAAATATATATTAATTACAGAATCAAACCTTACCTCCCAACCCCAACAATTTCCTGAAAAAACCCAACCCCATATCAAACCAGACACCCTTCACCTACGTCTTGTACCACTACAATCCCTCTTCTGAAACAATCCACAACTGCAGCCTTTCAGGGAAAGCCTTAAATCCCACCATGTCCTAGATACCAAAGAGCAAGCTATAGTAATCCCAAACCCTGCCAATCAGCAAAACAAGCTGGCAACTCTGACTTGATTCCTCTTCACCTTAAAAATTGTTCTCTTCCCAATAAACTAAGCAACCCTATTCTCCTATTTAGGAACTTTTTCATATGCTCCCCAAGACCGACAAGCCTGGCAGGTACAATAGATGGAACAAAAAACCATCAGAATGCATTAAATAATTTCTCTTTTTACTACTCAGTGAGCCAGTTATCTTCAAGACAAACTAAACTGCATCTATAAACTACACAATTTAAATCATCCCTCCACCAAAGCCATCAATGCTACCACAAATGTATTAAGTCAGATCACCAATTTCTCATTTTGTGCTACCATATTTTGCCTTAATAACTTACAAGAACAGTAACTCCAGAATCCGTATGCTGCTAAATACCTTCAATCCATCCTAACTTGACACTGCCTCAGTCTAAAGACACTGAAACAGACCCATAAATACACTGAAATTCTCATGGGCTTACTTTAGGAAAGAGATTCTAAAGATATAACTAACCCTATTCTTGTTCTGAAAACATACAGACAATATCTCTTTTGTAGTCTGAAAACCCATACTCTTTCAAAGTCATCCAATGTGTGATACCAAGCAAACACTTTTCTAGCAAACTGTTCCCAGAGCCTACAGTGATACCGGCCTCCTGTACACAAGATCAACACCCCGTCACAAAGCCAACAACAACGTGAAATTCAAAAAAGCCATAACATCTAGGCAGCGTATCAAGAACCACAGCGTGTGCTGCGAGGGCGCTATCATTGCACTCCTTCACTGACCTAAAGAGAACTTTCCCCAAAGACACTGCTACACAAAAATATGTCTACATTTTGAACAAGCTGAATAAACATCGCTGAAATGTACTCCAATAGCCACTGCTTGTATGTCCTCGATTATTACAAATGGCACAGCCTATGACTTATGTCCGTTATAAAGCTAAAACCTCTACTGGATAAGCATACCTTAAAATACTTTCCTCTTATCCTCCAATCTTAAAACAACCCGACCACCACAAGAAACTTGTGAGGAGAAGCACATTTTTCCAATGGACACACGTAACCATGTTGGAATTAAAAATAAAAAGCCTTGCAAACATGTTTCCCCAGTGACCATAAATGCCTCATACTGCAATAAAAATTCAAACCCAAATCCACAGATCCCAGACTAACATAATTCACCAAAGTCCCAAGATAGCTTCCCCACAACTACACAGGTGATAAGTAGCAGGACTAGCAGGAAACACTCAGAAATAATAATTTACCAGCAGAACACTTCACAGAAAAAAAAACCATTCCACTTCTAAAGTTCTCACTCCCAAGCCTAAAGACTTAGGAAAACACAGCGCTGGAAATTAGAAATTCACAATCATTTTAAATAATTGACTCAAAAGGGAAAGTGCCTTTATTACACATTAGTCTCCTCCATCCCTAGGTTACAATGCGTCCATATTCCACGCCCAAGATAACTAATCTCTCTGCCCCACAGGAAATACTGATTTTAACATTCTCCCCCCACTGCAGCAGAGCTCGCAGCAATTAATTGCTTTCCACCTGTACTGAGCTTGAGGATTGTGATTTTATTTCAGGCTAAAGACGTTTGATCCAGAAGCTTGTATACTTTTTCACAGCAATGTCAACTGACCTAAAAAATACATTACCTGTACCTACAAGCTTCTCCTGATGTGGATTCTGACATGAGGGGGGAAAAAAGGAATCTAAGGACTCAAGAAATAAAAGATAAGCTAAGCTAAATGGGGTTGGCTACCCACCAGAATTCCCTAATGACCTCCCTGACACACCAGTCACAAGAAATCAATGAAATGATAAGAAGAAACAGGAGAGAAGTTATTATCAAGTACTATGTAAAATTGGAAATAGTTCTGCGATAGTCCAAAATGCAAATATCACTAGGGAAAAGACAAATTAGCACCTGGGAACAAGATCTATTTTAGCTCAGTAAATAATCCTGAAGAAAAGCTTTTATCATTCAGTGCTGAAATGAATTTTGGTTAGTCAACAACCCTAGTAAGAATCAGTAGGGGGTAAAACTGTCTATTCTTTGGTGTTTATAAATGTCTTGCACACCACAATAAATCCATTAAAAGGGAATCTCTCTTGGAAAAAATGCTTGGAAAAAAAAATATCTTTCATTGCTTGTTCATAACTCCAGATACAGGAATGATGACTGTACAGATGGAAGAAGACAATCGCACTGTGTGAGAACAGTTGAGAGCCCAGTTCCAAATTAGACAAACTGAAAAACCAGACAAGCGTTACCTGAAATAAAAGGAGGAGAGGCAAGAACAGAGAAGCCAATGCGTGAGATGGACAAGAAGCTGATTCAGCTTCATTTCCCAAGGACTTCACATCCAACCAGGCTGTTTGGCCTCCATTTCTTGACAATTTTTGAACGTTGCCAAATGCAAACAGATTTGAAAGAAGGACAGGTACCTCAAAAGATTTTTTTTTTTAAAAATAAGCACTGGTTGAGCCTAGTGCTCCTGTGATAGTGGAGGCAGGGGCCAGGATCAGCGGAGCTACTATTTGTCCTGTTTATCAGGCACACAGCTCAGAGCCAGTCACCCATGTGATCTGCTCTGCCCAGCCTAAAGAAGGCGCTGAGGTGCATGATACTGCAATAGAGGTGCTACACACAGGGTGGGGAGCCTTCAAGCACACAAGTAAACTAGTGGATTCACTGCATTAAGGAACATAACAGGACCACCAAACCAGGCACTAACTCCACTGACCACACAACTTATTTCTCACCTTCTTCCTCTTTGCCCTCTAAGATTGTTTTTACTCTTGACTCAATACAAACACATTTATTTGAAGACATGATGACAACACAAACTGTAAAGCTATCACCAATTTACTTGGATACCCAGACTGTAAGTTGCAAACACTGATGCTTTTTTTTTTTAAACTGTATTTTGCATTGCTTATAGAAATACGGGAACACCTTTTTTATTTCTGAACAGTTACTTAGACAAGCAGATGACAAAAACTGGAAATAGCGTGACTGTGTCTGAGCAAGCATCGTTCATTTTCATGCTACAGTTTGTGAGATTTAAAGCCTAGTCAAAAGTGCTTTCTCCCAGTAATGCTGACAGCAGTCCTTCTTCCTAGACAAGGAAGAATTTTTGATCTGGGAGATATTTACCAAAACAGTTCAATGGACTAATGCAGCTGTTGGGCTTAATGAAATAGCTTAGATAATGCTTTAGCCAAAACGGACCACTTAAAAAGAGACAGAAGAAAGAAGAAATCTTGCCTCACTTGGAAAGGTTGCCATCGGATGAAAGCTGCTCCATGACGCTCATAATGAAGCCATCAAGAGTTCCAGCATGAACTCACAGAGTGCTCTATTTTTCTAAAGATACCCAAACAGAGAGGAAACCTTGTGGTACTGGAACACTAAAACATGGGCTTTTCCAGCAACCCAAACAGTAACTGTCCTGGTTTCAGCTGAGTTAGAGTTACTTTTCTTCCTAGTAGCTGGCATAGTGCTGTGTTTTGGATTTAGCATGAGAAGAATGCTGATAACACACTGATGTTTTAGTTGTTGCTAAGTAATGCTTAGACTAGTCAAGGACTTTCTTTTTCAGCTTCCCATGCTCTGCCAGGTGCACAAGAAGTTGGGAGGGGGCACAGCCCAAGATAGTTGATCCAAATCGACCAAAGGGCTATTCCATACCATATGGCATCATGCTCAGTATATAAACCGAGGGGAGTTAGCCGGGGGGCAGCGATCGCTGCTCGGGGACTGGCTGGGTGTCGGTCGGCAGGTGGTGAGCGGTTGCATCACTTGTTTTCTTTTCCCTGGGTTTTGTTTGTCTCTCTCGTTCCCCTTTTCATTACAATTATTATTATTATCATTATTATTATTATTACTATTATTATTATTTTATTTCAATTATTAAACTGTTCTTATCTCAACCCGTGGGTTTTCTTACTCTTGCCCTTCCGATTCTCTCCCCCATCCCACCGGGGAGGGGGAGGGTGAGCGAGCGGCTGCGTGGTGCTTAGTTGCCGAGTGGGGCTAAACCACGACAGTAACCCTTTTCATTCCCATGGGAGGGGGCAGGGGGGAGCAACCAAACCTCCTCCCTGCCCCGATCCCTAAAGATAGTTAACCTCGACTGTGAACTGAGATAGGAAATTGAGGATTAACCACCAATAGACTAGAAATACAGAGTAGCTGCAGTGAGATGCCTCACAGAAAACAGGCTAACAGATGAAATCAGGAATCTATCTACAGGAACCATGCTGCATGAGCCAACATCTCTGAGGGACCCAACAACAGGAACAACTTGGAATCCTGAGGCTATCCTGATACAACCAAAACTTGCTTAAAAATATGTTGGGGGTTTAGGGGTATCTGGCTGGTTTCAGAGCCTGTGGAAGGTCACAGCTCCGTTCAGGGGAAGAGAAGAGTGGCGATCCCAAGCACAAATACAGGCTGGGCAGAGAATAGATTGAGAGCAGCCCTGAGGAGAAGGACTTGGGGGTGTTGGTTGACGAGGAGCTCAACATGGCCCGGCAATGTGCGCTTGCAGCCCAGAAAGCCAAACGTATCCTGGGCTGCATCAAAAGAAGCATGACCAGCAGGTCGAGGGAGGTGATTCTCCCCCTCTACTCTGCTCGCATGAGACCCCACCTGGAGTACTGCGTCCAGCTCTGGGGCCCCCAACATAAGGAGGACATGGACCTCTTGGAGCGAGTCCAGAGGAGGGCCACAAAGATGACCAGAGGGCTGGAGCACCTCTCGTATGAAGACAGGCTGAGAGAGTTGGGGTTGTTCGCCTGGAAAAGAGAAGGCTCCAGGGAGACCTTATAGCAGCCTTCCAGTACTTGAAGGTGCCTACAAGAAAGCTGAAGAGGGACTTTTTACAAGGGCGTGTAGTGATAGGACAAGGGGTAATGGCTTTAAACCGAAATAGGGTGGATTTAGATTAGATCTAAGGAAGAAATTCTTCACTATGAGGGTGGTGAGGCACTGGAACAGGTTGCCCAGAGAAGTTGTGGATACCCCATCCCTGGAAGTGTTCAAGGCCAGGTTGCATAGGGCTTTGTGCAACCTGATCTAGTGGAAGGTGTCCCTGACCTTGGCAGGGGGGTTAGAACTAGATGATCTTTAAGGTCGCTTCCAACCCAAACCATTCTATGATTCTATATGATGAAAATTAAAGTCAGTGTTCAGAGCATGTATCGCGCTATCTTGAACAACTGGAACAGAAAAACAGATGTTACTTGCAGAATTCTCTGCTTAGTTACAATGATGGTCTGTAACAGGCCTGCAAATATCAAGCTGGTACTTATATACAAAGCCTTACAAATCTCTTCCTGGTGAATGAGATACTAAGAAAAAAGGAAAAATTAATGGATGAGAGAAGAAAAAAACCTCTTGCCTAGAAGAGAATCATCTTACCTCTACCATCAAATACAAGACACTGAAAATAGAACAAGCACAGTTCTGTAAGCACTGCTGGTAAAACTGAGCGAAACTTAACAGAAGCTCCAGAAGAGAGAAACTGCCATCAACCAGAAGCTGAGGCTCTCCAATGAGAGGGAAAATTCAGCAGCTGATCCACACAAGAGATTGTTTTCCCCTGTAAGACTTCTTGACTTTTGTTTTTGCAGAGAAGGGATCGGACTGTACAGTTTTAAATGTTGCAGAATTTGCAGACACTTTCTTCTGCCCTTCAGAAAGACAGGAAGAGGATTTTCAGTATCTTTTACATGGTTACATAAAAGGAAAATACATACAGTAACTGATATTTGAAACTGTCAGGCTGTAAGAGCAAGAGTGGGAATATTTTGAATCTTTAAACAGATTTTCAACTCCCATGAGATAAGAACAAATTCTAACTGAAAACTGTAACCCTAGGAGTTAAATAAGGGAACATTTCCTCTACGAACAATCCTTACAGAAAATATAAGGAACATACAAGCTTTCGATTTTCTTATACCTGGTCCTACCTCCATCTCCCTACAAATTATTCAAAAATTTAAACATTAATCTATAAGCATTACGTTCACCCTTGAGGCAAAGTTAGAGCAAGCTTTTCCAGAGTACACAGTATATACAAGTACATTTAATAAAGCACTCAACAATCATTTAAATACTAAAAAACGTCAAGGAAGTTTTTTTTTCCCCCCCCAGGAGTTAAATCAACACTTAGCACTTTCACAAATCAAGTTCTCAAAACACAGAGAACATGACTAGATACAACAGACTAGATACAAGGAAGAATTTTTTACAATACTGGAACAGGTTGCCCAGACAGGTGGTAGATGCCCCATCCCTGGAAACATTCACAGCTGGACAGGGCTCTGAGCAACCTGATCTAGTTGAAGATGTCTCTGCTCATTGCAGGGGGGGTTGGACTAGATGACCTTTAAAGGTCCCTTCCAACCCAAACTATTCTACAATTCTATGACTACATATCAGGAATGGAACACAGAACAGAGATTTTCTTTTTCAGTAGTTTTAGGATGAGGTTTCATACAACAGTTGAACCAATCTGATGGGTTGCTGTTGTTAAAAATGCAATCCCTGTTCTTTCCTCCTACTCCTGGCCACATGTTCGTGCTCCTTCCTTCATGGTAGCTTTGATAGTGGTCTGGCCCTCAGCAAACCAGTGAATGGAGAGACAGGAGACACTGGAAAAGAAGAGAATGTAGTGAGCGGCTCAAGTCCTACTGCCCTCCCTCCACTCCTTACCATGATCTCTCACTGCTCCCATCCAGACAGCAGAACAATTCTACCATATTGATTCAATTGCAAATGCAGCATGGCTTGTTCATTTCTTTTGGAGAACAAGAGAGTCAACACAAAAAAGTTCACATTATTATACTTCTTTTTTTTAAAAAAAACCCAACACTATAATTTAAGAAAAAAGTCCAGGGGATTACAGTATCATAAAACACTTGCTACACTTGACATTATTTTCATTTATCATAATCTAGAATGTGTTATCTGAAATCGTTAGTTTTCTAATATCTTAAGGCAGTGTTAATTCAAGACTGATAATAATGGCCTGGCTATAGGTTGATCAATCCAAAAGAGATATATGAATGTTCTCTAATTAGAGCAGTGTAATGCTATTAAAAAAAACAGAAGAGACTATTAGAGAACTATTTCAGAGAAGAATACAAATGCAAAGAATTTGGGAAAGAGTCCTCTGCACAGTACTTTTAGTTAAGTTTCAGAGCAAACTAAAACCAGAATTCAGTGGGAATTCAGCCACTCTGAAAATCCCAGTCACTACCATCCATGTACACTGACCTGAACTGCAGCTACCATGGTTCCTCCCTCCTGTGGCTGTACTGGCATGTGGCTTTCTGCCCATTTACACAATCCAGAAAATCATCTAGCAATTTTAAAAATTGTTTTCAAGTTGTTCGTATCTGGATCAGCTACCTGAACTGTCTCAGCCCTTGTTCACGTGAGCACAGGACTAGTGCTAGGGAAGAGACGGGAACAGCCAGGGGACCACAAGATTTATATTGGCCTAAATAGCTATAGAAATGGATTGTACCTTGCTGAAAGATCTCACAAATGAGGAAAAAGAAGCAATTTCTCAAAATTTTCACTTCCAGCATATAATAGAGATGTAGTTTGTCTTTAAAAATAGATCTTCATGCTCAATAAATACAACACACTGCTTCCAGATCAACTGAACATGTATTCCTTTTTCTAACAAAACTCTAAAGATGTCAAAGGAAAAGCAGAATGAGATTAAGGCAATTTGGTTTTTTTGGTTGTTTTTTTTTTAATAGTCTTTGCATAAATAGAAAGAAAACACCTAATTACAGCAGCTGATAGCCAGTTTCTGGCCAATACATGCAATATCCTAAGTAAGCATTTTCCCACAAAATCATCTTACCCTGTTTGAGGCGGGGGGGGGGGCTACCTTCTTTCTGACTCCTACGTTTTTCATTTTGCTATCAGTATTAGTCTGCATTAACAGCCAAATCATACACACACACACTCACACACACCACTGCCAGTGACCTACTAGAAAGTTGCTATAGCAACCACTGCTTTCAGAAATACATGTTGTGCATTTTAAGTGCCATCATAGTGTAACTCATCTGTCAATTAATAACCACGGCTCAGAGTAACACATCATGTACACCAAAAAAATTTAAAAAAATAAACATTGTGGCTTTATGTCTACAATAGGAAATATCTGGAAACCCACTCCAGGCTTAGACTCCCTACCAATTTAAAAAAAAAAAAAAAAAAAAAAATCACATATTTAGCACCAAGATGTAACTCTTGTATTTCTATTTAAGTGCACAAAATTAATGAAGTATGAAAAAACTTCACTGCAATCTTGAAGCGGGAAATCACTCATATGTATCATTAAATGCCTAATTTAAGCAAGTCCAAGTTACTTATAAAATCATCTATAGGAGCATACAGAAAACATAATTTAATTTAGGTTTCTGTTACTTGTTTTGGGTAAAATCCCTGAACAGCAACACTGTATTTTAAAATATGTTGAGTAAACCAAAAATTGAGTATGCAGTTTCAACCTCACTAGACTTAATGAAATCACCTGCTCAAGTTTTTTCTAATTAGCAATCAGACTAAGTGAATCATACTGTCTCTTTCTCCAGACCTAGATATCTACCAATTTTTGGTTGGTGTATGTGGTGATAACTATTATACACAAAGGATAACCATAGCAAAGGAGTACATATCTAAAATGCCAACTAGTCATTCTCAGAAAGAAAACGTCAGGAAAATTCAACTATCACAATTAAAAAACTTGATAGTAACGTAGTACTACCAACAGTAGCTTATTTAGTATTGTTTCCTCTCAAAACCCTGCCTTATCCTAGCAGGTTATTTTCATGAAAGTACATGTACTAAATGCCAACTTGTTACCTATCTCAGCTATGACATATGTCCTGTTCATGGACTGTCCTGTCTGACCTTTGAAAGTAAGTGCATTTTAAAGTGGAGAATATTCTCTCTATATAAAATATAAAGGGTAACCAGAGAGTTTTGCAAAGACTCTGGATCATCAAGTGCCATCTCTGTCAATGATACAGAAAGAAACACTGCAGTGGTTTCTCAGCTCCAATGTGACCTTGGAAAGTGTTTCAATTTCCTTTCTCACATCCTCTAAATCCAGTTCAAATGATTTTCTTACATGACAAAGATAAAAAACGCTTTCCCATTATATTTTCTGCTTCGCAATAAACATCAAGCTCTCACAGCATCCAGTCTTTGAAAACATACTAGTATTGATGCTAGCTGAAATCCTTCTGGAAGACACTATGGATATTAGACTACAGAGTAAGATATACTGCCTAAACTTCTGCATAACTTCAGTAAGCAGCTCAGTCTCAATGAGCTCTACCGAGTATGTCAGTCTGGTTACACGTATGCAATGACTTCTACAGGGACTTTCCCCTTGTCCCGGATTTAACAGGGAGGATCTTCCAAAAACTGAATCACAACCAATCCTTATAGCTCAGATAAAAAGGACTGGCTTTGAAAGTTTGATCCTTTTATATATANCAAGATGGGAGGAAATTTTTTTCTGCTGCCTGTGGACGGCTGGCAGCAGTCGTGAGCATAGGACTAATTAAACAATATTGTTTAGACAATCAGGTTTCCCTTAACCTTTTCAGTGAGATACCTGTAAGCACAACTCTCAAAGTTTTGTAACACGGATTTTAAACTGCCATTAACTTTTTTTTTTAAATCCAGAGTTTAGCTGATCACAGTTTCATGAATCAAACCTTTAAATAGTTGAGAGAGGCAAGATGTCTTAACCCTGAAAGTTATTTAAAAAGTGAT